>OVAN01000448.1:0-60460 GCA_900406275.1 Anastatica hierochuntica
ATTGGTTCTTGACTTGGTCTTGACTTCTCTTCATCTCCCAGCTCATCGTCAGTTGAGCTGAACTCCAATCCAGCTTTTAGCTCCAGCTGTGTGAGGCAACCCACTAGGTAGTTTCTGTTTGATTTTTAACCAATTTTGTAGTATTTTAGGTTTTTAAATTTTGGTTTTTGGTGCTTTTTACGTTTTTGTGTTTTTAGCTTTGTTATTGTAGAAATAAAGACCACCCAAACAGGAGGATAGGGATCGATCGATCCCTTTTCTCGGATCGATCGATTCCTATCTAATTTCGTGCAAAAACAAATGGGCAAGGATCGACCGATCTTTGTTCTCGAATCGATCGATCCTTGTTCTCGGATCGATCGATCCTTGACCCGATTACACAACTATATCATGCGAAAAAGAAGTTTGTTATTCATTTTTAACTTTCTCATAAAAGGAAACAAATCACCCAAATTCTCGATTTTGGCCAATTCTCAACGACTCTGAGCCGTTTTTGAGCCTAAAATCAAGAGAATCTCGCACTCTAACTTTCTATCCGATCAAAATTCATTAAATCTAAGGTATGTGTCTGCAATCTCAACTAGCAGGTTTTTCTGAGAAATTTAGGAACTTTTTATTTCTTCAATTTTGATGAATGTTTGGTACTTGGATGATCATATATGCATGTTCTAAGATGTTTAGCAGTAGGATTGCACCTGGATTTAGCGTTTTAAGGATTGATTTTGGTGATTCTGTGATATCATGTTTCGTATGCCTGATTTTTGCGAAGATGCATGTTTTGTCATGATTTGCCTTGTGTATTGATATTTCTACTTCTTTGTGGCATCTCTGGGATTGATTTAAACATGTTTTGATGATTGACTGCGATAAAATGATTATTTTCATTTGGAATGCAAATAAGAAATTGGACATATTTGATTGTTGTTCTTGCTTAGATGAATAGTTTGATGCATGCTCTTGATGTTTTTGAGCTTGATTTTCGCAGAACAATACTCTTTGATTCAGAGTGATTAATTTTCGTGATTGTCTTGTTTTGATGAGGATACTAACTTTGCTTCTAAGTGTCTATTTCATAGGTTATGAGTAGATGAAAGAGAGGAGAGGTTCCGCAGACGCGAGACCCGTCTAGCTCAATTCTTCACCATCGGTTCAGGAGGAGTAATCTCACACATCATGGGAACCATCTGGTTAGTTAGGAGTGGGATCAGTATGACTCGTAGTTTCTGCAGGATTTGGGACACATTACATTCTCGATGACTCGAGTCGTTGATGATGATCTCTTAGATGCTTTTGGCATTCAACAGGACTTCTACAACCTCTTTGCTAGGATGGGTCTCCGAGGCTTGCTAGAGCTTTGTGAGCATGTCTACCCCAAGCTGTGTCGGGAATTTATGGCTTCTGCACGATGTGTCTACCCGGACTCGGACAACCCGGTGGCTGATCAGGGCACATTCTCATTTATCTTGCAGGGTAAGTTCTATTCTATCTCTCTCATGGATTTGGCCTGAGTTTATGATTTTGTGTGCATTTATCGTGGTACATGGATACCAACTCTACCAAGGTTTAGTGAGTTCTGGGACTTTATTGCTGTTGGGCAATTCGTCTCAGGGACCGCGAAGCAGTCGCGTATGCGCAATCCTGTCCTTCGCCTTGCGGCTAAGGTTCTTAGCTCGCATCTTTACGCCAAGTTTGTCAAGGCTGTTGCGACCAACGACGAGGTTGCTCTTCTTTTTATAGGTGTTCTACATACATGGGACTTGACATCTCAGATCCGTTATGTGGCAGCTACGGATCTGAACATGGCTGCAATGGTTGCTGACAAGTTCGCCTTCTTTAAGGTTGTGGCTTCTGAGAAGAAGTCTTTTGTTGCGGGTGCTCTTATCACCCGACTTCTTCAGCTTGTCAGGTTGGATTTTACTGGTCATCAGAGAGTGGACCTCAAGCTCCACAAGCAAGTTGGATCATTTCACGTCCCGCGACCACTTTATGCTTTCCTCAATGGGAAGCATCTCGTTGACTGCGACATTCTAGCTTCCCCCTAGAAGCATTCTCTAGATAGCTCGAGGCCCTTCATCTATCATTTTCAGGACCACCATCTGAGGTCTTTGTACATCGAGCTGCCATGCCCATACCTGACATCTTTAGCTGATTCATCAGGAGTTGAGTTTCATCCTCCTGCGTAGCGTCTTTGTCACTGCCCCCTTCTTTTAGGAAGGGTTCTTCAGGTTCTGTTGGGGACCGTGTTTCTGATGATGCTGACTATGAGCCTCATATGCCTCCACCTGCTGCACCCACTGATCCTGAGATTGTGGAGCTATTTCCAGAGGATTTCAGTGCCTAAGAGCTAGGCCCACCACCGCCTCCTTCTGCTACTACTGCTGAGTTCAGAGCTTGGACCATTTAGAGTCATCAGAGGACGAGATTTCTCAAGCTGCATTTCGCCAGAGGGCTCTCCAGGATAGGGAGACTTCTTTCTTTTTCTCCTAGAAGGTATGTTTGTGAGGACGCTATCAGGCGCAGAGCGCCACCTATTCTTGCAGCTGTTGCAGATGATAATGACGAGGAGACTGAGAGTGAGGAGTCTGATGAGACTCAGGAGACTCGCGCAGCTCTTACTCGCGAGGAGCACTCCAAGGGGAGAGTAGACTCCGCTTCAAGAGATGCAGGCAGGCGCCCTATGGCCACTTCCAGTCAGAGGCCTAGCACTTCTAGAGCAGCTCAGTAGTTCTCTTTCCTTTATCTTTTCATTTCGGTTTTTCTTTTTCTTTTTATTGGGATTTTTATTTTTATTTGTTACTTACCCTTCCTTGGATTTGTTTCACACCGAGACGGTGTGAGGTAAGTCTGGGGGAGGCTACTTATTTTTTTCTTTTCCTTTTGGTGTTGTTTGAGTCATTTTGATGTTTTTATTGAGTCAGTTTATGGATTGTTTATGCTTAATGATGATTTCAGACTATTATCTCTGCGGATTGCACTTATTTATATTCTCATTGATCATTTCACTTGGACTTTTAGCGTAGGCAAACCGGAATAACTAATGACCAAACTCCCCACCAGAAATCTCTGGAACTCAGACCTTTGTCTGAAATGTTATTAACTCTATTTTATTTGGCCTACAAATGAACTTAAATGCTTTGATCGAGGAACTTAAAATCAGGAATCAAACCCATCATTCAGGATTACATCCCCATTTTTTTTCTACCAACCTTTTCGGTAATCCTGAGTGACCAGACTCATCTTTAGTTTGGCACCACACCCTTACCTTAACTTCTTGATTCTACATGCATTTATTTTTCATCTTATGTGCACACATGTGCAAAAACAATGGAGAGAATAGGGTAGACATGATCCTTCTAATTGCTTAGGTAGGATTGCACATTTTAGGTGCTTTATACACGGTTCTGAGTGTCTGATTTCTCAGTGTTGGGTGTTTAGGTGGTTTAGATAATTATGTTGCATTTCTTCATGTTGTATGGGTGTTTTAGAGTTTAAAAACGTCATTGATATGCTAATTTGAACCAGATTTTCGTTCTAAAAAAACGAAAATTAATTTTAAATTTATATATGTGGTTTAGAAATTAATATTTGCATACCTTTATGGTGGTTTGTACTTAGGTAGTTAGGGTTCATGGATATCAACATATTCTTTCTCTACTGCGATTTTTCATAATGTCTTGCATCTTGACGCAACTTTTGATACCCGAAACATTCTAAGCCTCACAACTAAAGGCCTTGAATGTCTAGCCTGATTTCCTGATTATGAGTTCTTTGGTGAAAAGTTTCACGCCTTCTTAATTGAATGTAGAGGCTTATTAACATGGAAGCTGAATTTGCAGGTCCAGATGTTAGAGTATGGATGAGCTTGGGAGGTTATGCAACAACTCTTGGGGAGAATGCGTAACTGTTCTAAGTTTATATGGTTAACGAAAGTAGTGTAGAGTAAGGTTTTCTGATAGCATGCAATCCATTTGGTTTTTGAGTTTCTTTTCCCGCAGGCTTAGTCTTCGTTTCCTTTACTTGAGGACAAGCAAAGGTTCAAGTTTGGGGGATTTGATGTGTCAGTATTTTAGTAGTTTTTTCTTTGTTTTTACACGAGAATTATGGTTTTTAGTATGTATTCGAATCCTTTTGGCGCGGATTTGTGTTATTTGTTGTTTTTACAGGAATCGAGCTTGAATGTGAGGAAAGAATGCATTTTGGATGGATTTGAAGCATCGAAGGAAGTGTTTGTGAAAAGCTTGAAAAATACCTAGAAAATTGGACAAGGATCAACCGATCCATGTCTATGGATCGATCGATCCTTGTCCCGTTTTGCAGATCGATTGTACGAAGAACCAAACTGAACTTTTTTTGAACCGAATTACTATCAAATGACCTAAGCTCGTGTTTTACCTTTCATTATGCACTTTTACAGACTTTTAGAGAGCAGAAGTTGATTTTGTAACCTAGGGAGAAGAATCCTCTTTGTACTTCGATTGGAGAAGCTTTTGGAATCCTTTTACTCTTGTTTTGTTAAATACAATCATGTTTTCTCTTGAATTTGATATGTGTTTTTTCAATTATCATGAGTGAATAGTCTGATCGTTGGGTTTAGGGTTCTCACATAAGGATTCATGAATTGTTTATGTAGAATTGCATGATTAGGAACTTAATCTAATGGATCTTCATCTAGGGTTGATCGTCATGCCTGAAATTAAATTGATCACTTAGTTTCAGAACTTAGGTGATTTAACGCCTGGAAAGTTTTGTTTAGATGCCTGAAAGAATCATAGATGAGCAATTCTTCTTAAGCCAATGGAAATTCATGTTTATGTGAATTGTGAAAATATCAAACTTGTTAGTAATACATGATTAGAAATCGAGGGTCAACGGAAGTTAGTCTCGAGATTTCTAATGCATAGGGAGCCGATACTACGGAAGTAGATAAGTTCTACATAAGTGTTTGAGTTCAAGACGGTTTAAAACTTGTTCCCTAGTCGATAATTTGAATCAACAATGAATTGTTTCCCTGAGAATACCCGGTGCCCAACATTTCTTTGATTGATTTACAACCCGATCGTTACGGCCTGCGTTTCTTTGCTTTCTTATTTTCGATAATTGCATCATCTTAAAAGACATCTTTTTAGCTTTAGCCCGCTGTTTGATTCTACATTCTTCGTGCTACCATTGGTCTCTGTGGATTCGATCCCGAAGCACTACAACGTACTCTTGTGCACTTGCAGTGTTATCTCGGGTGAAAACCTGAGCTATCAGTACAACCAAATTCTCCGTGTACAACTAGATTCTCATGCACCCAGACAAACTAGAAAAGACTTCCTTTATGACCTCACGAGTGATTTACTGCTACAAAGTAATGCCCTTTCGGCTAAAAAAAACCCAGGATCCACCAACCAGAGATTGGTCATCATGATGTTCGCAGATCAAATTGGCGAGACCACTGAAATCCACATAGATGACATGTTAGTTAAATCTCTGGAGGCAGAAGATCATATAGCGCACCTACAGCTAGCTTTATCCATGCTAAGGAAGTACGACATGAAGCTCAATCCCTCGAAGTGCTCATTTGGAGTGAGCTCTGGGAAATTTCTGGGGTATATAGTCACATACATAGGGATTGTGGAGAACCAAAACAAATCAGGACGATTCATGCAATACCCTCACCTAAGACTCCGCAAGATGTGCAAAAACTAACGAACGGATGGCAGCTTTGAGCCGGTTCATATCCAGGCTGTCAGACAAGTCTCACGCATTCTTTATAGCCCTTAAGTTCATTGAGAAATTTGTGAGGGACCAAAAAGCGGAAGACGCACTGGTCAAACTCAAAGATTATCTCACCACGCCGCCCCTTCTCTCTAAACCCCAAGACGGAGAACCGCTACTCCTCTATCTAGCAGTCTCAGAGTATGTCGTCAGTGCCGTCTTGGTCAGGGAAGAAGGAAGCAAGCAGCGTCCGGTCTATTATGTAAGCAAGTCTCTCCTAGACAAGGAAACCCGCTACAGTAATCTGGAGAAGCGAGCCCTCACCCTGGTCATGTCGGCTAGGAAATTGCGCTCCTACTTCAAGGCTCACCCCTAGTAGTACTCACGTCGTTCCCCATCAAATCCGTTCTCCACAAACCAGAAGTGTTAGGAAGACTAGCCAAGTGGGCAGTCAAATTGGGGGAGTATGACATGATCTTCCACCCTGCCACAGCAATTAAGTCGCAAGTATTGACAGACTTCGTAGCAGAATTCTCCCCATTGATGATTCTCGGGGCAGAAGAAGAAGTTAGGATCTAACAAGAAAGTAAAGCCGAAGGAGAATGGACACTTAATGTAGATGGATCAAGTAACGTACGGGGAGCAGGAGTAGGCCTCGTGCTCGTCTCACCAAGGGGAGAAAATGCATCAAGAGTAGTAAGGTACAACTTTAAGACCACCAATAATGAAAGCGACTATGAAGCCTTAATCGCGGGACTCGGCTTAGCAGAAAATTTGGGGATAGAGAACCTACGAGTTTACAGTGATTCCAAACTAATCGTGAGCAAAATGCAAGGCGACTACCAGGCAAAAAATGCCAGCATGACCAAATACTTGGCCATAACCAAGAAGCGCATTAATTCATTCAAGTCATGCAAACTCACACAGATCCCGAGGGAGAAGAACTTGCATGCGGACGCCCTGGCCTCCTCCTTAAAAACCACATAGCCAATCAACATACCTCTGCTCGTGCTCTAGTGGTCGGCCACTGATGTAAATGCAGAAGGGCTTCATGTTTCTAACATCGAAGAAGAAAGAACGTGGATGAGCCCCATCATATTTAATTTAAGGGACGACGTCCTGCCCGATATAAGAAGTGAATGCCGCAAGATCAAAAGGCAAGCGTCATGCTACTGCCTGGTCCAAGGAAAGCTTTATAGAAGATGATTTTCAAGACCTTACTTCAAGTGCATAAAGCCAGAAGATGTTGATCTGGCCCTCAAAGAATTGTATGAAGGAAAATGTGGATCTTACTCTAGCGGGAAAAGTCGAGTGCTGAGAGCCAAGAGAGCAAGCTATTATTGGTCCACCATGGCCAACGACGCCCTCCATATGGACAAATATAGCGACAAGTGCTAAAGACATGTGCAAGTATCCAAACTACCTCCTAAAATCTAAAGTTCGTCAGCTCCCTCTGGCCATTCATGAAATGGGGAATGGACATCGTAGGAAAGTTCCCAAAGGCACCTGGCCAGCTAGAATATCTCTTGGTAGTAGCGAACTACTTCTCTAAGTGGGTAGATGATAACACAGGTTTTCGCCCGAGATAACACTGCAAGCGCACAAAAAGTATGATGTAGTGGTTCGGGATCCAATCCAGAGAGACCAAATGTAGCACGTAGAATTTCATATCAAACACGGTCTAAAACGAAAAGGATGTTTTGTAAAAGATGCAGAAATCAAAATTTAGAAAGCAAAGAAAGCAAAAAAATGACTAAGGGTTGTAAATCAATCAAAGAAGAGTTGGGCATTGGGTAATCTCAGGGAAACATTTCGGGGGATGTATTCAAATAAGGGTTTTGAGTGATTTGTGTTAAAATATGAAATTCCATGTTATTGAAACAAAAAATTTTAAAAGTCTTATAAATTTCACTGTTATTGAAATGATGATTTTAAAATGTATCTTCAAATCCACTATTATTGGAAATATTTTAAGTAATGGATTTTAAGTTATTTAAGGTGTTTTAATGCAATTTCCTTTTAAAAATAAAAAAGAATTAAATCACATCAAATCACATGGTTTTAAGTGGAATTGCAGAGAATTTTTACAAAAATCACAAATACTTCTCAAATTCATCAAAATCTTCTAAAAACTCATTAAAAATCAAATCCCATCAAATACACAATTCAATACATCCCCTTCATTGTTGATTCGAATTGATGATCAGGGAAAAAATTTTAATCGTCTTGAACTCAAACACTAATACAAAATTGATCTACTTCCGCATTATCAATTCCCTATGTATTAGAAACCTTGAGACTAACTTATGTTGACTCTCAGATCCTAATCATGCATTCTAAACAGGTTTGATAGGTTCAAAATTCACTTAAACATCAACTTCGATTGGCTTAAGATAAATTGCTCACTTAGGATTTATTTATGCATTTAATCGAACACTTTCCAAGCGTTAAATAACCTAAGATCAGAAACTAAGTGATCAAGTTAATTTCAGCATTTAGAACAATCTTAGATGAAGATCCAATTGATTAAATCCCTAATTGTACAAATCTATGTCAATATTTCATGCAATCCCTATGTGAGAAACCTAAACTTAACAAACGAACTACTCGCTCATGATCAAAGAACAAACACAAATCAAATCAAAGAGAGACATGATTATATTGATCAAAAATAAAGAGTAAAGGTTCATAATTCTTCTCAGATTCGAAGTACAGAAGATGATTCTTCTCCCAAGGGTCACAAATCTCAATCTTGGCTCTCAAAACTCAGAAAATAGCATAATGAAACTCAAAACACGAGTTCACGATAAGTTCGTTTTGGTTCTTCATACAATCGGTATGTGAAAATGAGATGGGGTTCGATCGATCCTTTTCCTACTATCTGGATATTTGTTCTTTTCACAAAAACTTTCTTCGATGCTTGAAATCAGTCCAAAATGTAATCTTTTCGTGCATTCAAGCTCGATTCCTGTAAAAACACTAAAGAACACAAATCCGCTCCAAAGAGATCCAAATACATACTAAAACCATATTTCTCGACTAAAAATCATAATAAAAACCTATAAAATGCTAATACATCAAATCCCCAGACTTGAATCTTTGCTTGTCCTCAAGTAAAGGAAACAAAGATTAAGTCTATGAGAAAAGAAGTTTGAAAACCAAACGGACCTTATGCTATCAGTAGACCTTACACTGCACTAATTTTGTTGACCATTAAAACTTAGGACAGTTAGAACACTCTCCCCAAGAATCTCTGCATGACCTCCCAAGCCCATCCATACTCAAAAATCTGAACCTACAAACTCAACATTCACGTTAATAACTCTCTACATTCATTGAAGAGAAGCATGAAACTTTTTCACCAAAGAACTCGTAATAAGGAATTCGGGCAAGGTATTCAAGGCTTTTAGTGTTTCGGGTATCAAAATCTCTGCCCAGATGCAAGACATTATGCAAAATCGCAGGAGAGAAAGAGTATATTGATATCCATGTCCCCTAACTACCCAAGTACAAACAACCAATCAAAAAGTAAACCAAATACATGCAAACTTTAGGGTGCATTCGAACAAAACAATAATATGGAAATGCTAATTTCTACACCAGATATGAAGAAATAAAATTTATTAATTTTGGTTTTCATTTTTTTATATCTACATACGAAAATTTGGTAGAAATTAGCAATACAATGACGTTTTTAATTTTTAAAACACTCATACAACATGAAGAAATGCAACATATCCATCTAAATATCTAAAACACACAACACCGAGAAATCAGACACTCAGGACCGTGTCTAAACTATCTAATTTGTTCATTCTTACCTAAGTAATTAGAAGGATCATGTCTACCCTATTCTCTCCATTGTTTTTACACATGTGTGCATATGAGATCAAAAAGAAGTGCATGGAGATTCAAGGAGATAAGGTAAGGGTGTGGTGCTAGACTAGAGATGAGTCTGGTCACTTAGGATTACCGAAAAGAATGGTAGAAAATAGGGATGTAATCTTGAATGATGGGTTTGATTTCCTGATTTCAAGTTCTTGGATCAAAGCAATTAAGTTCATTAGTAGGCCAGATAAATAGAGTTAATAACACATCAGACAAAAGTCTGAGTTCCAGAGATTTTTTTGTGGAAATTTGGTCATGAGTTATTCCGGTTTGTCTGCTCTAAAATCTCAAATGAAATGGTCAATGAGAATATAAGTGCAATGCGCAAAGATAATAGTTTCAAATCATCAAAAAGCATAAACAATTCATAAGACTGACTTAATAAAAACATCAAAATAACTCAAACATCTCACCAAAAGAAAAGAAAAAGAAAAGCATAAGTAACCTCCCCCAGACTTATCTCACACTATCTCAGTGTGAAACAAGTCCAAGGAAGGGGTAAGTAGAAAATAAAAATAAAAATCCAAATCCAAAGAAAAAATAAAATCAAAATAAAAAGAAAAAGGAAAGAGCAAACTTACCTGAAATCGCGTGATATAGCCGTGTAATTGACTCAATGATCGATCGATCCTAAATAGGGATCGATCGATCCCTGTCTTTCTGTTTGGAGACCTGTTTCGTGCAATACTAAAGCTAAAAACACGAAAAAACGTCCAAAGCACCAAAAACCAAAACACAAAAGCAAATAGCACCAAAAAACTAGCTAAAATGAAAAAGAAAACTACCTAGTATAAAGTCTCGAGCTTGACTGTAGTGCAGATGGATCAATATGGAAGGGTCTTTAAACTCGCTCTGAAGCAAGCTCCACCATCAAAAATCTTCACCTAAAGGATGTTGTTCATCAATTTCTGCACAACAGCCTTGCCCTTCTCTTTAAACCCTGGTATGAGGATCACCCTGACCTTGGAGAATGGTTTGAATTTCCCTCTACGCTTCACCTTGTACTCAATAACACTTCCATCGCATCCTTGTGGGATCAAGGTCAATTTAGAACTCTCCTCAGTATGGTGCTCTTTCTGCTTTACTTTCTTTTTGGTATTGAGTTTTCTCACTGTAGAATGAACGTGTCCATCCATGACTTCTTTGACGTCATTCTTTTCAGAAATCTCCTATGTGTTTTTACTCAATAAACCATGCTTTTCGTTAATTTGTGATAAGGAAATATGAAAAGAATCCTCGGTGAAGGTTCCTCCACTGCCTCCTTTGTTGACTTCTCGAGGTTGAAACACACATCCAGTTTCCCCAATTGTAGATCAATTACCATTCTGAACATCAACCATCGCTCTAGCAATAGACAAGAATGGTCTACCCAAGATGATAGAATCCTTGGGTTCTTCGTCGAGCTTCAATACTACAAAGTCAGTGTATACATAGCCTTTGCCAACACAAACAAGGAAATTGTCTAGAATACCCACAGGCCTTCGAACTGATCTATCAGCAAGTATCAAGGACATCATCGTGGGCTTCTTGTTCACCATATTTAGCCTCTGTGAGATAGAAAATTGCCTCAAACTAACTCTAGAGCCCAAGTCACAAAAACATCTTTCGAAAGTAAGCGATTCAATCCTGCAAGGTAAAACAAAAGGACCAGGATCTTTGTTGGTACGGTGTTCTGAAGAACTACGCTACACTCCACAGTAAGAACTGATACACCTTGTTCTAAGGTCATGAATCTGAAAGAATCTCCTTCACGTACCTCTTAAGAGAAGGTACCACCTTGACTGCTTCTACAAAAGGCAATCACACATGTAATTCACCGACTAGATTCTTCAACTTCTCATACTCGCATTCCTTCAACTTTTGACAGGGTCTAGAAGGATAAAAAGTCTTGGTAATGTAAGGCGGGGGTTGTACATACTCATCCTCAACCTCCTTTGCCTTCGATTCATCACGAAAATCTAACGAACTAACGTCAGACAAGGATCGATCGACCCTCAAACAGGGATCGATAAACCATAGGATAGGGATCAATTGAAGAGGTACAAAGGTGTTTGAAGTTGAATTAGATAAGGATCGACCGGTCCTAGGGAAGGGATCGATCGATCCCTATCCTTCTAGCCTAGACGAACCTTTTTCCTCTTTTCCACTTCGCACTATAATAGCATTGTAGTATTCCTTCACATTCTTCTCCGATTTAGCTGGAATGACACCTGGTGTAACAATGTTTCTCGCAGAAGTTTGAGTAATCTGTGTTTCAAGCATCTTCATTCGAACACTCATTGCCTCAAACATCCCATTGAGATCATTGTACATACTATTAACTTTCTGATTGATGTCTGCAACAGATTTGGTCTGATTTTCCAACAATTGGTGTAGCATTTGTTTCAGATCACTGCCTTCAGAAGATGAAGATGATGCTCCTTGGTTCTAATTCTGATAACCCGATTGATTGTTGTTATTGAATCCTCCTAAATCAAACTGCTTCGGTTGATAGCCACTATTTCTGAAACCACCGCTATGATTTTGATTCTTGTATCCAGAGTTTAATACACTTTTATTATGTTGGTATGGCTTGTTCTGGAATTGATTATGTTGGTTAAAACCTTTATTACTAAAGTTTCCTTGACCTCTAATGTAGTTCACATCTACTTGACCACCATTCAGCTCCTCATACATGAACTCGCGATACATTTGTCCCAACTTTTGCTCATGAAGCTTATGTGCATCATTATGTTCCCCAACAAAGTGTACCCCTTGGTGCTCTCTTCTCATTAGCTCATCGAGCTTTGACTGCAGATCATCAATTCTCGTAGCATCTGATGATACAACCCCTCTACTGCGATCAATATCGGATCTCCGATTAGCTTGGCTATTGGCCATGTTATTGACCAGCATATAAGCTTATTCTACAGTATGGGTCATGAAATCACCATTACTCGCGATGTCCATAGCATTCTGAGATTTCTCCTCAACCCCATTGTAGAAAATGTTGAGGAGATTCCAATCTGAGAACTCATGATGAGGACAATCATTGAGGTACTCCTTGAATCTTTCCCAAGATGCATGAAAACTCTCATAACCCAATTGGTTAAATCCAGCAATCTTGTTTCGGAGAGACATGGATCTCAATTTCGTGAAGAAGTGCCCAAGAAAAGCAGCCTTGATCTCGTCTCATGCCTTCAAAGAGTCAGGCTCTACACCATTGTACCATCTTATAGCCTTGTCATTCAATGAGAAAATAAATAACCTGCATTTCAGAGCTTCAATAGGTACTCTGTTGTGCTAGATAATATTGCATATGGCTTCAAATTTATCTAAATGGTGCATTGGGTTCTGGGATGGCAACCCTTGAAACTGATTATGTTGCACCAAGTTAATGACACCAGTCTTGATCTCAAATTCTCTCCTTTTGATGGGAGGCGGACGAATCCCAACACGATTCGCATAGAATGCCTTAGGAGTATCATATTGCGCCAGAGTCACCCTCTGTTGTGGTTGATTTTTGTGTTGTTGCCCCACAGCTGTTGAGCCAATTTGCTGAGCGCCAACATTAGCACCACCTTCAGTAGGTTGGTCACCTCCTGGAAGGACTCTAGGAGAGAGAGGATTTAAATGAAATTTAAGGTTCTCCATGTTGTCACCCATGGTTTTTGCGAACTAAAATTACTCAATAACCTCCAGTAACTTCTCCTTCTTCTTTTGTCTCTTTAAACGCCCAGGTTCTGACTCAAACTCAAGAAGATTCGCGATTCCTTGGCTTCTAGTATGAGGCCTGTTCATACACCTGAAAGTACAAAAACAAAGAAGAAAAAGAATAGATTAAAAAATAAAGAAAAATGCCTTAGGCACGCAATGATCCTAAGTTCTAAGACGACATATTGGTCCTCTGCAACAGCGCCAAAAAACCTGATAGCTCAGGATTTCGCCCAAGATAACACTGCAATCGCACAAAAAGTACGATGTAGTGGTTCAGGATGAAATCCACAGAGACCAAAGGTAGCACGTAGAATTTCATATCAAACACAAGCTAAAGCAAAAAGGAGGTTTTGTAAAAGATGCAGAAATCAAAATTTAGAAAGCAAAGAAAGCAAACAAATGTCTAAGGGTTTTAAATGAATCAAAGAAGAGTTGGGCATTGGGTAATCTCAGGGAAACATTTCATTGTTGATTCGAATTGATGATCAGGGAACAAATTTTAAATTGTCTTGAACTCAAACACTAATATAGAATTGATCTACTTTCGTAGTATCAATTCCCTATGTATTAGAAACCTTGAGACTAACTTTTGTTGACTCTCGGATTCTAATCATGCATTCTAAATAGGTTTGATAGGTTCACAATTCAATTAAACATCAACTTTCATTGGCTTAAGATAAATTACTCATTTAGGATTCATTCATGCATTTAATCGAACACTTTCCAGGCGTTAAACAACCTAAGATCAGAAACTAAGTGATCAAGTTAATTTGAGCATTAAGAACAATCCTAGATGAAGATCCAATTGATTAAATCCCTAATTATACAATTTTATGTCAACAATTCATGCAATTCTTATGTGAGAACCCTAAACCCAACAAACGAACTACTCACTCATGATCAGAGAACAAACACAAATCAAATCAGAGAGACATGATTATATTGATCAAAAATAAAGAGTAAAGGTTCAGAATTCTTCTCAGATTCGAAGTACAGAAGATGATTCTTCTCCCAAGGGTTACAAATCTCTCTCTTGGCTCTGAAAACTCAGAAAAATAGCATAATGAAACTCAGAACACGAGCTTAAGTTTTAGTTATGAAATTCGGTTCACGATAAGTTTGTTTTGGTTCTTCGTAAAATCGGTCTGCGAAAACGAGGCAGTGATCGATCGATCTTGGGACAAGGATCGATCAATCCTTATCCTACTATCTAGATATTTCTTCTCTTCACAATCACTTCTTTCGATGCTTGAAATCTGTCGAAAATGCAATCTTTCCGCGCATTCAAGTTGGATTCCTGTCAAAACACTAAAGAACACAAATCCGCTCCAAAGAGATTAAAGATATACTAAAAACCATATTTATTGACTAAAAACTGTAACAAAAACCCATAAAATGCCAATAAGCCTTGAGCAAAATCACCGACGTCCAAATGAAGAGATTTCTTTGGAAGAATGTGGTGACATAATTTGGAGTACGTCAAGAGATAGTGACATATAATGGCCCCTAGTTCACAAGAAAAAACTTCAAGAAGTTCTTCGAAAACTGGGGCATAAAGCTGAGCTTTTGCAACGCCAAAGCACTCACAATCCAATGGGCATGCCAAATGCACAAATAAAACCGTTGTAAGCCTCTTAAAGAAACGGCTAGACGAAGCCAAAGGAAACTGGGTCGAAGAACTAGCAGCCATGCTATGGGCTTGCCGAACCACTATCAAGACAACAACAGGGGAAACACCTTTCTCCTTAGTCTACGGGTCGGAGGCAGTATCCCTTACTGAAGTCCGCATCCCTACAGTCAGGACGAAGTTTCTAGCGCCAAGAGAGAATGAAGAGCTAATGGCTTGGTCTCTGGATCTCCTGGGCGAAAAATGGAAGCTCCAAGAGTCAAAAATTGGAAACACCAGCAAGAAGTAGCATATAGTTACAACAAAAAGGTGTGAATCCGGATGTTCCAGCAAGGCGAATGGGTACAACGCAGAGTTGTTGATAATATCAGAGACAAAACCGTAGGTAACCTAGCGGCTAGCTGGGAAGGGCCATACCATATTGTTGAAGTGAAAGTGCTAGGAGCATACATGTTACAAAATAGGTACAGAAAAGTAGAGCCCAACAGCTGCATCCCGTTACACCTAAAATCTTACTTCTTCTAAACAATGTTTCTGGCTCAGACGACCAAATATCATATACGTCTTTTGGCCTTAGTTTTTTTTTAATTTCTTTAACATCTTTTCAATTGTAATCACTGTTTCCTCTACGGATGGATTGTTATCAATTCGATAGCTACTTTTCTCACAAAGAAAGCCAGAAAAAGGGCCAAATAATTTGAATGACTACTTTCATTGTAAGAAAAGTATAAGCAACATACCCTTACAAAAACAAAGCGAAAAGCTCATAACTCTGCTTAAACAACGGGGAAACGCCCGAAAGAAAGCAAAAGTAAAAAATTGCTTACTCTTTCTTACCCGACAGCGGGCCACCAAGGTGCCAAGTGCTGAGCAGAAAGCAAAACTGCTTACTCCTGCTTAGCAGACAGTGGGCCACCAAGGCGTCTAGTGCTGATAAGGAAGCAAAACCGCTTACCCATGCTTACCAGGCAATAATAAAAGCTAAAGCACTATGGCTTGAGCATGGAGCATCATTTAAACACTACTTGTCCAGACTTGGGAAGTAGAAAAGTTTGGCATCATATCTCTCTATAGGGAAGATCCGGCCAACAAAATCCATAAGACTGATAGTGGCTTCACTGTAAGAAGCAGAATGTAGCAACTCTTTGATAGTGGCACCTAAGTGGGGGTAGAATGCAAACAAAACCTCGAGTATTTTCCAAGGACAAGGAGTAGGTTCAAAAAAAGAGAGGGGAAATTGTTATACTCCAACCCCATAGCTGAAGGCCCCTCGAGAACATAGCAAAAAGCTAGAGGCCGAACAACTGCGATCAAGATGCCGAAAGGCAGAAGATTTACAAAAGAAAAATGCTAAACAAACATTCTCAAGGGGCAAAATCCGGAGGCTTAAAGCCAAAAGCCATAGGCTTAATGTTAAAATCCAAAGGCTCGGAGCCAAAGTCCAGATGCAAAAAGTGTTATCTCGAAATCCTAACAAGTGGCTTACTTAAAGCAGATGGCAAAAAAGAGGATTAAAGAAACACAAAAGCATTCATAAAAAGGCCACGAATGGCCAAAGTACTAGTTTTCAAGCCCCGAAGGGCACACGAAAGTCAAGGCCTTAAAGGCCATAGGAAGTCTTAACAAAGCCCACAAGGGGAAAAAATTGGCCCATGCAGGGGCAGATCATCGACAAAAAAAGAATTAAAACCCCTAAGGAGGAGATCATCTTGGTTCTTGATTTCTGGGCAAAAGGCTAGGCGACAGGAGGATCTAGAGAAGGTGGCCTCTCCACATTGGCGTCCGAGTACATGGGATTGTGTTGTCCTTGGCAGGAGGGATTTCGGGTTCATCCTCAAAAGAGGGAGCTGGGGGACCTTGTTCTTCCGCCTCCGCCAGATTTCATGAGTCTGTATCCCCCTTGAGCCAGTTGTGGACCATCTCCCAACGGCCGACAATCTTGGCATCGTTAACCTCCATGGTTCTCTCCTCATGAAAAGTCGCTGCCTTCACCTTTAGGTTGGCAATCTCCTGCTCCATGAGCACCTTACCCTTCATCATAGTGAGGGTATTCTCCTCCGCCTTCTGGTTCTGGGACTCCAGCCCACGGGTCAACTCCTTCAGCTGCCTCAGCTCTTTCTCCAGGCCAACAGTCCTGTCTTTCTTCTTCTTATGCTTAAAGAGATAGCCCTCCGCCACAACCTTCTCTGCAGTAGCCATTTCAATGGCAAGCTGTTCTTCAGCGTGATGGAGAAAGGCAAAAATCTGGGATTAGACATAAAAGGAAACAAAGTAAACAAATATCAGAAAGATACAGGCAGACGTCACGGGAAAGCCAATTACCTTGATCATTTCCTTCTTGACATGAGCAAGAACTCCCGTGTTGTTGGAGTTGGGATAGCTGACAAAGACTGAGGGAAAGTCGGAGTCCTTTAGCAACTCCAGAGCGCTATCAAGAAAGTTGGGAGAGGAGGAAATAAGACTTAAGGAGTTGGCTTTCTGCTTCTTGGAGGAAGGTGTGGCCTTCTGGACCCCCTTCCCCTTGGTTCCTCCAAAAGGAGACTCGGGAATCTCCACGACCTCCGAAGTCTTCCCCCCAATTCCAGCTTAAGCTTCCTAGCTGCCTGAGCTTTCTTGAAGTCCTCCAATGCCTTCGAACCAGATCCTGCCATATTTTTCGCAAAATGACAAGGGGTTAGCAAAGCAAAAGACTAAACACGACTCAAGAAGCAGCAAGTAAAGAATACCTCTAATGCTACTCTCCCTCAATGCTTCTTCACTCAGGGGGAACAAGATGCTCCTTTCTTCTAACGGGATCTCCAAAGCCTCTTCCACCCCTTCTTTGTCATCTGCTGCTTTCTATGTCCCCTCTATAAAAAGTATAAGACAATAAAGGCAGCATTTAGGCCAGAAGCAATAAAACAAATATATCATCCTAAACCTACCAGTGAACTTCCAGAGGGTAGAAAAGCCATGCGACAACCCTGCATCAATAGAAGCAGACCGCTGAGCCCAATGTTTGGTGAAGGCAGCCCTCTTTCTCTTACTCCTATCTAGCTCCTTAACTAGAGGAGCAGTTGCCCTAGGATGAAAGTAGCATCTACCTTCACCGGGAGGGACGAGAGAGAAATAGTAGGCAGAAAGAAGTTCGCTAATGCCCATATCCAACTCATGAAATTCATTTAGGACCTGGATAGCAGTAAAGAACCTCCAAGAAGGCAGTTTCAGCTAAGAAGGGAAGATGTCGAAATGACTAGAGACTGTCATCATCAGGGCTAGTATTTTACCCCTAATTCCAGCCTCGAAGTAGCCCTCATACACCGCGATCTCATCTCAAGGGCACTCAGAAGACCTCTCATCCTTCTTGGCCACCCTCATCTTTACCTCTTCCCGAAGAGAATATTGTTTTCTCCAAGCTGCAAGATGCTTGGGTTTGACAGAAGAGAAAGGGCCCACCTTCATAAGAGCGGAGCCTATACGTGAATGAAGAGAAAGGGCCCACCTCCATGTCCTCTGAAGATCCTTTGGCATCAGTGGAGGGACTTGTCCTGATCAAGTGCCTCGTCATAACCCTGGCACCCACGGACGAAGAAACATCAGGGGAAATTCTTCTGCAGAGCTAGATATCGTCGACCTGAGAAGGTCTCGATTTAAAATCTAGGGCTTAGGGGATCAAGAAACCTAGAGGCTGAAATGAACCCTAAACACTATAAGTACCTTCTGGTTCCTAATCTAAAAGAAGTAAGAAGAAGAAGGAGCAAGAAATTCTAACTTGGATTCGCGAATTGAATCGGGCTTGAATGTGGATTCGAAAAGGAAGAAGCTTTTCGCAAGAATAGGAAAGAAAATGAAGAGAAAAGGCCAGAATGAAAGAGAAAATAAAATAAAAAGTGTAGAAGAAGGAAGGCGAAAGAAGTTGAGCTCACACGCCCAATAATTTGGTGGTACGAATCTTGGAGCAGCTCCTCACTTTCTCTCTTCAAAATCCTAACGTAACCTCAACAACTGACCGAGATTTCTCTTCAGCATGCAACAATTCCCAACATTCTTTCTACTAAAACTTGAGTTCAAAATTCAAAAGCCCCGAAACCAAAAGCAAGGCGCCAAGAGGAAACGAGAACATATGGCATTAATCGCGTCAAGCCTCAGCGACATTACGGCTACAAGAAAGCGGATCCTAGAAGGGTTTGAGGCAACATACTTATACATCCTCGAGTAACCAAGCAGTCAAAAGCTTCATGCCTAAGAAACTAGGGAGACAGTTATTCCCCAGCTTTGGATCGAACCTGCACAATAAGTGGCAAATTGTTGGGAGTAATTTATACATTGGGGATCGCTCTTGATTTAGATGGAGTATGACTGTTTGGCCGTAAGGCATGGGAATGCCAAGGAGCAGGAAGAAAGACGTAAAAAGTATGCAAGAAGCCCCAAGGCTAGCCGACTCTTGGCCGCTACTTATCTTCTTTTCTTCAACAAAGAGATAATCATGTATATTTGTAGATAATTATAGTATCTCCTAATCATAAAGGGATAAGGACTGACATTCATGTATAAATAACAAACTTAGGGGATTATGGAGATCATCCAAAAAACCCTAGGCAAAAAGGCTAATACACTTATTCCATCATCATCTCTTTTGTTCGATTCCTTGAATACAAACATCCTCCAGCCTCTATTCTTAGATCCTCTTACCTAAAATCATTCATCTTCACGCATAGAAATTGTCTTCTTGCTTCTGTAGTGCCATCAAAGAACTCCCCAAAAACATCCATAACAAAAACTGTGGGAGACTAGCCAAATGGGATGTAGAACGGGGAGAATATGATGTAATCTTTCGCCCTGCCTCCGCGATAAAATCTCAAGTCCTTGCTGATTTTGTAGCAGAGTTCTCTCCGCCAATGGCACCCGGGGTGGAGGAAGAGATCAGAATCCAGCGAGACAAGAAAGGCACGGGAGAATGGACACTTTACACGGATGGATCAAACAACATGAGGGGGGCCAGAGTAGGCCTCGTGCTTGTATCCCCAAGTGGAGAATCTGCGTCTGGGGCGGTAAGATGTAATTTCAAATCTCAAACAACAAGAGCGAGTACGAAGCATTAATCGCAGGGCTCATCTTAGCAAAAGACTTGGGAATAGAGAACCTAAAGGTTCACAGTTATTCCTAGCTGATTGTAAGCTAGACGCAAGGGGTATACTAGGCAAAGGATGCTAGCATGGCTAAGTATCTAGCCATTGCCAAGAAACTCATTAAGTCCTCTCGAACGTGCGAGCTCAAGAAAATCCCCAGAGAGCAAAACTCGCGCGCTGACAGCCTTGCTAACCTGGCTTCTGCCTAAAAATCGTAGATTCAATCAACATCCCCTTGCTCACATTATAGTGGCCAGCCACAGATGAAGAAGCCAAAGCACTCCGAGTTTCCAACATCGAGGAAACAGGAAGCTGGATGAGCCCTATTGTTTGTTACCTAAAAGACATGCAGCGCACTAGTATCTAATCTAGGGGAAACTCTACAAAAGATCCTTCTCTGGGCAATATCTTAAATGCCTATCCTCAGGGGATGAAGATTTGGTCCTTCGCGAACTGCCTGAAGGCGAATGCGGATCTCACTCCAACAGCAAGAGCGTCGTGCTCAGAGCTAGAAGAGCTGTGTACTACTGGCCTACCATGGCCGACGATGCACTCAACATGTTAAAGCATTGTGACAAATGCCAAAGGCACCCTCCAGTCTCCAAGCTTCAGCCTGAAAATCTTAAGTCCATTGCTTTGCCATGGCAATTCATAAAATGGGGCATGAAAATAGTAGGAAAGTTCCCGAAGGCTCTTGGCCATAAGGAATTCGTGCTGGTAGTAACAAACTACTTCTCCAAGTGGGTGGAAGCAGAAATCATGAGCACGATATTTGGTGTTGAATCTCGCCATCAATTAGCAAGGCCTCTTGGGCCTAGATGAGTAGGAAGATATAAAGTCTACACAAAGGAAGTTGGATGACTAACGAAGGTTTCATGGAAAACAGCCTTCGACGTACGCAGGTGAACAACTTTCGGCGTGACCATTAAAAAGATATATAGGATCCGAGCCTTTAACTAGGGATTCAAAGCCCATTAGGAGAGGAGGCCTAAGTTCACACAAACGTCCAAGAAGGATCGCAACAAGACCTATAGCTTGGTCAAGATTGTTGGCGATTAAGGACGAAGCGTGAGAGTTGTCAATGTCAACAACACCACAAAATCCGGTGGGGATCTCGGAGGAAGTTGGGAAGCTTGCAAAGGCTAGGATTGTATAAAAGGAGAGTCATGAGCAAGGATGACTCTCTCTCTCTCTCTCTCTCTCTCTCTGGAGTCCGGGTCCAATTTTTAGCATAGGAAAACTCATAAAGTCTCTACATCGATTTATTGTAATTGTAACTTTCCTCATTCACATCTTGTAATCTTTTCATCAATTAATATGAAACTCATAGTTCGTCTCTTAATCTTAATGGGATTCAACCCTGAGAGCCTTCTTCTTCCACGAATTCATATAAATTCTAAGTGTTGGATTCTGTATCCACATTTTGGCGCCGTCTGTGGGGACGTTGGCAATCGAATCCCTGATTACGTGATCCTAAGATGGACTCAAGCAACCAAGGTTTTGTGCAACTTTAATCTTCATCGGTCGATCCGAGCTCAAGCTCACCAAAACGTCGAGGCTCTGATTCCCCCAATGTAGAGCCTCACCGATTAAACCTCTGAGACAGACCCCAGTCCTCCGCGGAAACCCTAATCGATCCTTCGAGCACTAGAACAACCTCTCGCGGTCTTCCCAGTGACCAGAATCTGAGACCTCTCTTCCTCAGAGATCCCCAACAACAAGCTTTTGTCGGATCCCAACATTCGGCATCAGCTTCTGCTCAGATATCAAACCAACTATTCGAGATCCGCCAGATGATGCTCTACTTAGTGCACAGAACCCAGAGAACGAACGCCTGGTCCAGAAGTTGGCCTCACGCCAACAGCAAATCGAAGAGACAACGAGACCTCAGGCTCCATCGTCGCAGCCTCTGCAGCGACGAGTATATGGGGTAACCTTTAGAGATCTCGCCACTGACTCGTCCATTCCTCGTGGTTGTGTAGAATATTCCCCCGAGAACTCGATACCTGACGGGGAAGGACCTCCTTCCCAGAAACCTGTCACGGGAGTGGCCCCCATACTTAACCCGCCAGCTATCGCAACAATGGGGACAAATGACGCAAGCACGAGCTCGGTACCTCGTCAGACCCCTAACCAGGCGCCTGGGAAAATCATCCATTTACTTCCTTCGCCACCTACTTTTGGTTTCAAAAGAGACACCTCGATACCATCAATTGGTAGGACCACCACGTCGATCCACCAGGCCCGTAACACATCTTGCGATTGAGAAACTCGGGGACAATCGGAGGCCGCAACTACGGCCAACCTAAATCTCCCGGTTACACACCCTCAACATAGTGACCCAGGGACCAGAGAGATACCAAACTCTCCCGTTCCTTGGGGTCGTTACAAGACTTGGTTCCATCAGGAACCACCCACCCCGATACGTGCTAATGACTCAGCCGTCCTCCCTCTAGAGGGATCCGATGCGATTCAAAAGTACATGGAGAAAACGCAAGCAGCTGTCCAGAGACTTAATGCGCGAATTCATAGGGTCACCAACTCAGCTCCCGAAATCGAGAGCATACTTGAGGAAACCAGAAGGACCCCGTTCACTAACAGGATCGCGAATTCTTAAATCAGAGACACAAGAAAACTGCGTATTCCTGAATACGATGGAACCTCTGATCCGAAAGCTCATCTGAGAGCCTTCAGATTGGCAATCGTCAAATCTAACTTCACTCGGGACGAGTGCTAGGTAGGCTACTGCCGAACCTTTTCCAAAAACCTTGTTGGAACAGCTCTCGAATGGTTCTCGGGGCTTGTGCCTAACTCAATAGATAGCTTTGATAAGCTATCGAATGCTTTTATAAAGCAGTGCTTGACTCATTTTGCGAAGCATGCCTCTGAAGCCGACCTGTGGAAGATTAGGCAAGGAGTAAATGATTTTCTCCGAGCCTACATCGACAAATTATGGGCAATAAGAACCAAACTCTCAAACCTTAACGATCAGATAGCTATAGAAGCCCTCCGGAAAGGTCTCTTGTACCGATCCGAGTTTTGGTCAGAGCTAACTATTAACCCTCCCCCGACCATCGATGATGCGTTACATAGAGCATCCTGATTCATCACCTTGGAGGAAGAGACCGCTGCCATGGATAAATTTCACAAGAAGTCACAGACTTCCCCGAAGAATGATCATCAAGATGGAAGGGGCCTACCAAGAAAAGGCAACCCTCGAAGTAACCAAATTCAAGGGGAGCATTCTTACGCTGTTGAGGAAGCGCAACAAGAGAAATTTGTTGCCATGACAAGCAAGGCCTCTTGGACAAAGGCCTACGACGAGAACAAGTTTTGCTCTTATCATGACCGGAAGGGCCATTCCACTGAGGAATGTAGGGACCTTCAACACCAACTGGCTGCTAAATTTGCAGTCGGAGAAATAAAAGACATAGACCTCAGGAAACCATCGCCCTTTCAGAAAAAGAGTCCTAGGGACACGTCCCCAAAGCAAAAGAGGTCGCCTGAAAAGGAAACAGATTCGCCGCCACCAACACCTAAGAAGAGGATCGACATGATCTTTGGGAAGTTCCCCCAAGGGAAAACCCTCAGGCTTGAGGCACCCAAAGCTATTCCTGAAGGAACGATAGCTACCTTGCTAAGCAAGACTCTAGGCCAGCTTCGCCCAGAATCAAGGGTCGACTATATCCTTGGTGGATCCGAAGTCTGTCGAGACTCCGTGAAAGCAATAAAAGGGCACCTAGGAAAGGACGAGTCCACCTCCAAGACGAAGACTTCTTCTCAGGAACCTAAAACCAAGATATCCATGTGGGAGAGCGAGACCTTCGATCTCGACAAGCCCCATGATGATGCACTAGTCGTCACACTCAATGTAGTTGTATACGAAGTACCCAAGCTAATGATCGACATCGGGAGCTTTGTTGATATGATCTTCTATAACACCCTAAAAGGGATGGAGATAGGTGATTACAAGATTACGGAGTAAAAGGCAAATCTTGTCGGTTTCTCCGGCGAGACCGCTACCTTGCTGGGAACCGTTAAACTCCCAGTCATGGCTTGCGGAGTTATGAAAATGATCAACTTCGTGGTCATAGACTGACCAGCTCCATTCCACGTAATCCTAGGGAGGCCTTGGATTCACAAAATGAGGGCAATAGCTTCCACTTATCACCAATGCGTGAAGTTCCCGGCACCTGACGGGATAGCTACAATCCATAGTAGCCAAAAAGTGTCTAGGGTACGCTATCTGGGGGGTTTCAAATCGTTAGGGAATCCACCTTGTAGCAATTACAGATCCAGGAGGAGAAGGAAATGCAGAAAAATATCCGTGGCCCACCTACGAACCTCACGGAACAAGTCTGCATTGACGACTCTAACCCTGAACGATGTGTGAACATCGGTTCTGAGCTATCATTAAATATAAAAAGGAAGCTCGTTTAGTTCCTTATAAACAATGTCTGAACCTTCGCATGGTCTACCGATGACATGAAAGGGATCAACCCAAGCATGACCGCTCACAAGCTAAACGTTGATCCCTCCTTTAAACCGATCAAACAAAAGCAGCAAAAGCTAGGCCTCGAGAAAGCTCAAGAGGTTAATGATGAAGTCGATAGACTAAGGAAAGCTGGCTCAATCAGGGAGGTTTATTACTCCGACTGGCTCGCCAATCCAGTCGTAGTAAAAAAAAAGAACGGGAAATGGAGAATATGTATCAACTTCACCGATCTCAATAAAGCCTATCCAAAGGACAGCTTCCCGTTACCACACATTGACCGATTAGTAGAGGCTACGGCTGGCCATCAACTCCTATCTTTTATGCACGCATTCTCGGGATACAATCAAATAATGATGGATCCCGAGGACAAGGAAAAAACTGCATATATAACAGAATGAGGGACTTACTGTTATAAAGAAATGCCTTTTTGTCTAAACAATGCGAGAGCAACCTACCAAAGGCTCGTCAACAAGATGTTTGCCCAACTACTCGAAAAAACCATGGAGGTTTACATCGACGATATGTTGGTGAAATCATCGATCGTAGAAGACCACGTGTCCCACCTTAAGGAATGCTTCGACATCCTAAACAAATATGATATGAAGTTAAATCCCGCCAAGTGCACATTCGGGGTACCATCTGGGGAATTCCTTTGTTATCTGGTAATAGAACGAGGTATCGTAGCAAATCCAAACCAGATAGCTACTTTCCTGAAGATGCCATCACCTAAAACCACTCGCGAGGTACAAAGACTAACCGGACGAATTGCCGCTTTAAATCGATTAATCTCCAGATCTACCGACAAATGCCACCCATTCGACAAACTTCTTAAAAATAACAAGAAGTTCTTATGGGATGAGAAATGCGAAGAAACTTTCGGACAGTTGAAGGCTTACCTTTCGGAACCTCCCATACTCTCGAAACCAATGGTACGGGAGCCATTGTATTTGTATATCTTGGTATCACCAGCCGCACTTAGCGGCGTATTAATACGAGAGGAACAAAACGAGCAGAAAGCTGTCTATTACACTAGTAAAAGTCTAGTAGACGCAGAAACCAGGTATCCTGCCATGGAAAAATTAGCTCTAGTTATCGTTATTGCAGCTAGAAAGCTTCGACCCTATTTCATATCGCACTCTATCGTCGTAATGACTTCACAACCGTTAAGCGCAGTTGTGGGAACCGAAATTCTCACTGTCAATGTTTACGTGGTTCACGGATTCTTTGTGGCCAAAAAGGGATGAGATCAGATGTTGAACACGAGAAATTAGGTTGAAGTTACGAAACTAAGCTGCGAAACGAAATAAGACAAAAAGCGTGAGTAAAGCAGATATGAATACAGATTGCGAGATCGAAATTAACATGATTCGTATGACAAAAGTAAGATGAAACAAGATGAATAACGTAAGTGAGATTGATACGAAACAGGTTGCGAAACTAAATGCGTATAACAGTGATAAGATAACAGGATTCGTAAGAACAAGTTGAAGTAAACAAGATCCGTGACGTGAAACAGTATGAACACGAAAGTAAATCGTAGTTCAAAACGTGAATGAATACGAAGAACAATAATCAAAAGACACAGTTAACAAATAAAGGAAAAGGGATCTTATTCGAATTTGTGTTTGAGCGTACGCAACAGGTGTTTAAGCCGTGGCCGCAAGAACTGTTGGCGACGAATCCCTAGAACTACAACGTAGACTCGTAACCTAGTTGAGACGCAACTCGCTAACGAAACAAAGTAAGAACCCTAGTTTTCTAAGTGTTTGTGGTGACGAAAATTGTATCCCTTTTTCATCATCCTTCGCACCCTTTATATAGATCTTCTTGGGCTTGGCTCGTTTCCTTTTTCATCCTCGATTAGTGCTTATCTCTTCGTGGAAATATTCCTTTTCCTTGATTCGCAGATATCCTTTTTCGAGATCCTTCCTTATCTTCTCGATCTTTCGTACTTATCTCGAATCTTGACTTTATTGCAAAATCTGGATAAACCGTCATTGTTAATGGGCCGATCCTCGTTCAAAATCGTAAGCGGACTGTTAACGCAGTTTGGGCTCTTTCGGGCCATTTCGCGGCTAAGTGACTTTTACGATTCCCTTCGGAGAAATCGATCTTCGTATGACTATGCGGTGATATTTTCGTGAAATGATAAGACCAGTCGTATAGTTTAGATTCTTCCAGTGTTTAAGTTAATCGTCATCGTTTTATACAATCGATACGAGATCTCGTAAGAAGGATGAATCCTTCCGATAATCATTACGATGGTTTGACGGAAACTCCAATTGAGACAAAACGAGAGACGATCAAATGACGATTTGATGGAGAAGACGATTGGAAAGGATGTGGTTCAGTCAACAGATACGGCTGAACATTGTCCGCGTCTTAGCACCAACCGACGCCAAGACCAGGTCCTGGCACCAACCGGCGCCAATTGGCGTCTTAGCATCAACTGGCGCCAATTGGCGCCAAGACATACACTCTGTCTTGATGCCAATTAGCGCCAAGACCATGCCATGGTCTTGGCGCCAAGAGAGACCTTCTGTCTTGACGCCAACTGGCGCCAAGACCATGCTCTGGTCTTGGCGCCAAGACGGACCTCCGGTCGTGGTTCCGATCAACGTAAAGTCCAGCCTTTGGTTCAGTCGTTAATCGGTGCAAAGACTCGTTCGTAGGATTGGCGTCAATCGGCTTTTTGATAGTTCTTCGAAACAACGCGGTTCTCCGATTCTTTTGGTGGTTTCGTATCACTCAGAAGGTTGTATCGTGTGGCCTTGTGATTGTTATCCGAAAGCCATTGATGCTAACTTTAGCACTCGAATGCTTTATTTTCTCGCGGACGGATAGACTTCTTTGAAAGATCGTCTAGACCCCATTTGGCTTGCGGTCTAGACAACGGTAACTCTAGACGACGGCAAGTGTAGATGACAGCAAGTCTAGATGACAGTGAATCTAGATGACGATAAGTCTAGACGACGTTAAGTCTAGACGACGTTAAGTCTAGACAACGGTGAGTTTAGATGATGGTAAGGTTAGACGACGTTAAGTCTAGACAACGGTAAGTCTTGTCGACACTAAGTCTAGANTGTCGATGCTAAGTCTATTCGACGATGATTCCAGACGTTGGTCGTGTTTCCGAGTAAGTTTGATTAAAGATGCGATCTTGGACGTTAATTTCGAGATGACTATTTTTGACACCAATAGCGGTCGTACATAGTCCTAGCCAGTCCAGACGACTGGCCAACTAGGCAATCGAGCTCAGCGAATATGACATAGAGTATAAACCTCGAACCGTAGCCAAAGCTTAGGTTCTCGCAGAGTTCGTTATCGAGTTAGCCACCAAACATCTCGATGAATCGTTAACCCCGAAATGGACTCTCCACGTTGTTGGAGCATCCTCAATGCAAGGTTTTGGAGTCAGTTTAATGCTTACTTCTTCAGAAAGCAAAGTAATCGAACAATCCTACAGACTCAGCTTCAATGCCTCGAACAATGAAGCTGAATACGAAGCTTTAATCGCAGGCTTGAAACTAGCAATAGGTCTCGGGATCCGAGAGCTCAACGAATTTAGCGATTCCCAGCTAGTGACAAGTCAATTTCATGGGGAATACGAGATGAGGGACGAGAGAATGGGGGCATACCTCGAGGTCGTCCGTAACCTCACCAAACAGCTCGACAAATTCAAACTAAGGAGGACCCCTCGCGGAGAAAATTCCTCCGCCGACGTCTTAGCAGCTTTAGCATCTACATTTGATCTCCTCATAAAACGCATCATACCAGTCGAAGGTATAGTAAAACCCAACATCGATATAGCTACCAAAGCTGAAATCAGTAACGAAACGAAAGAACAACATGAAGCTAGCTATCCTGAGATAGTAGAAGCCGCAGCTATCTGGGATGACCCTCCTACCCAAGTTCTTACAACATTTTGGTTCCCAAAAACAAAAACCAACACCTTTGAAAAGCATACCTCTAGGGCCACGATCCATGCTCCAATTACTAGAGCAAACCTAGAAGGAATTACAGAGACCCTAGACTCCTCACAGCCCGGTCCTTTTAAAATACCCTCGGGGGAACAACTCAGTCTCACAAAATTCTAGATTGTGACACAGAGCTTGGAAACGAGCCAGAACAAGAACATCATGAATCTCTTCAGGACAAAGTACTTGGAAAAGAAGATTAGAGAATTCCCATTATGCAATACATTCGGGAGGGTATTGCCGCCCTCCCCCCCCCAACAGATGGGAGGCTCGAAACCTCAAAGCTTTAAGCTCAAGGTATTGCATAACTGACTCCACTCTCTATAAACGAAGCGTGTCAAGACCATACCTAAAATGCGTTCATGGCCCCGATACCATTAAACCCATGAAAGAGATACATGAGGGATCATGCGGAAACCATTCCTGTGGCTGGGCCTTGGCCGTCCGAATCAGAAGACAAGGTTACTTTTGGCCCACCATAATCGCAGACTGTGAGACATACTCATCTTAATGCTACAAATTCCAAAAGCACGCCCCGATCATTTACCAACCAACCGAAAAGCTATCATCGATATCAGCACCCTACCCCTTTATGCAGTGGTCTATGGATGTCGTTGGACCATTGGTTGCATCAGGGAATGGACAACAAAAACTGCGCTTTTTGTTAGTCCTGACCGATTACTTCACCAAATGGATAGAAGCTGAGGCACTCCAACAAGTAACCAAATTTGAAGTTGAAAGATTCGTCTGGCGAGACATCATATGCCGCCATAGAGTCCTCTATGAAATCGTAACCGATAACTGATCTCAATTTATATCCGACAAATGGAACATACGCCTAACTATGTCCACACCTCGATATCCTCAAGGAAATGGACAGACCGAAGCTGCTAATAAATCAATACTAACAAAAAGTCTTGGTCGGACAAATTGCCTGAGGTCTTAAGGGTGTGCCGCACTACCCCAAGAAGAGCTACATAAGAGACCCTTTTCTCTCTAGCTTATAGGATGGAGGCTATAGTCCCAGCCGAAACCTCAGTTGGAAGTCTCCAGCTGAGCCTTTGTACTTCCAACCACGAGGTCAATGACCAGTTGTTGTTCGATAACCTTGACATTATCGAAGAACGTCGAGATTAAGCAATGATCCGTATACAAAACTACCAGCAGGCAATGGCCCGACATTACAACTCCAAGGTAAAGCCTCGAAAACTCGTTGTGGGGGACCTGGTCCTGCGAAATGTTTTGAATAACGCCAAAGAACGAGGCGCCTGGAAGTTGGGTACCAAATGGGAAGGTCCATACCGGATCATTCACATGGTACGACCAGGAGTCTTCAAGCTCGTAAAGGTAAAAACCAGGGTACCAGAAATACGATCATGGAACGCCATGAACATCAAGAAGTATAATCACTAGGTACTATCAAAACAACTGAACTACGTTAGGCTTGATCCATTGGCAGGGTACATAGGCAACTCCCGTAATGAGAGCAGCACCCATCATATCAAAAATCACCATATTCTATTGAAGCGACTCCAAGTATCTGGATCATCATTCTAAAATCCACAAGTTTCGATCATCAGACGCCTGATAAACAGGTCTCAGACCACACCAGATCCAAGAACAAGCATCTATGTTTTAATATATTCAATTCTGAAGAATGAATAAAATATCTCTTTGCGCACTATTTCTCAACAATATCATCAAAATCGGCTTCCTAGAAACCTAAAAGGTCTTAAAATCCTATCATCAAAATCGGGTTCCTAGAAACCTAAAAGGTCTATAATCAAAATTGGGTTCCTAGAAACCTAAAAGGTCTTAAAATCCTATCATCAAAATCAGGTTCCTTGAAACCTAAAGGGTCTTAAAATCCTATCATCAAAATCAGGTTCCTAGAAACCTAAAAGGTCCTCAAATCCTATCATCAAAATTAGGTTCCTAGAAACCTAAAAGGTCTTAAAATCCTATCACCAAAATCGGGTTCCTAGAAACCTAAAAGGTCTTAAACTCCTTTCATCAAAATCGGGTTCCTAGAAACCTAAAAGGTCTTAAAATCCTATCATCAAAATCAGGTTTCTTTCTAGAAACCTAATTGGTCTTAAAATCCTATCATCAAAATCGGGTTCCTAGAAACCCAAAAGGTCCTAAAATCCTATCATCAAAACAAGGTTCCCAGAAGCCTAAAGGATTCTGAAAACCTTATCATCCAATCATGTCCTCAGAAACCAGAATATTTGCTTAAGATTTATCAGTCTTATACTAAAACTTAGCCCCTAGGAGCCTAGATCAGAGTTCGAACCAAACTCTGTGACTTTCCTGCACATCGGTTCTAGCGACCTGAGCCTCCACGACGACTGCTCAAGGTCCCTGGAGACCCGATTCTACGAAAGCTTAGAAAATTGACCATGTATCCCAATAGTTACATTTCGAAGCTTGCGCTCAGTACCCAGAGACTCTGGGGCACCATATGATCAAGGTAATTTGGCCCCAAATCGATCCATCAGACTTAAACGTCTATTCATTAGACGCTCTAAGTTCAAAATAAGGCCTTCATGATATCCAAAACAATGAAAGATTGAAAAAGCCTAAAAGCACTTTGCATTTAAAAGAGGCACCTAAGTGCCTTACCAAAAGATTTTAAAAGCCTCTTCAGGCTACTAGTACCAGAGAACCGAAATGGGTTTAAAAGCCTCCCCAGGCAATGAGTACTAAGAACTGAAAAGAAAAAGGGTTTAAAAGCCTCCCCAGGCTCTAAGTATCAAAATGAACTTAAGAAAAAAAAAGGGGAGAAAAAGCCTTCCGACTTCCTCAGGCTTCGTCCATCCTATCCTCAGTCTCCTTAGATACCTGATCACGAACTTCACCAGCGTCAACAAGACCAGTGTTGGAGCCGTGCTCACCCAATCTGGAATGGTCGGTGGTCCTCATGGTAGGGGCTACGTCAGCCTCCGAGGTCTCGGATATCTAAGGGAGAGGTAGCTTGATGACGGTGAAGTCTGACACCTGAGCTTTCTCATACTTTTCCTTAGCCTCCAGGAAGAGAGCTACTAGCTTGTCATGCTCCTCCTGAACATTTCTAATCTCCTGAGAAATCAGATCTTCCAAGAGCTCCATGTTAGCCTGGATCTCCTAAACAGGGATCTGGAGAGAGCTCTCCTCTTTCTTCTTTTTGAAATTTTCCTTCACCTTCATCAACACCTTCTCATAGGCTCCCACGATTTCCTTCTTCCCACGTCTAACAGCTAGATGGATTTCAGCAGCCTTATTTTTAGTCATCTCTCTATTCATCGACATCAAATCTTCCACCTGAGCCTCTAGAGTCTTTTTAGATCTCTCCAAAAAGGAAGCTATTTTTCCCTTAACATCAACCTCGAGCTTGAGATCATTAACCTTCCCACGAGAGACCTGCAATTGGGACCTTAAATCCTCCACCAGAGCCTCAAGTTTCTGAGATAGCAGCCTTGAACGGTCCAGTTGGTCTTTAGCTTCCTGAAAAGCTTCCTTCACATCCTGAAGCTCTCTAGCATCGGAAAACCTTTAATCTGGTTCTCATAGCCCAAAAATGCTTTATTCAAAGCATTGGCTAGCTGCATTAAGATGTGAAATTCAAAGTTAAAAATAATGAATAATGATAATGATAGTAAAAGAAAAGTTATAACATAAGTGGTACCTGACCGAAGCACTAAGGAACATCCAGGTACCCGTCTGAATTCGATAGCTGGGAGATAGCAGGGAAAGCACATCCAATATGTTTCAAGTGACGCATCAGCGTTGCTTGCTTCCAAGCATCATCTAGAATCGATTTAGGCCCTGAATGGGCAAAGTTCCATGAGCCTTGGTTACTTCTAGACAATCCAGGTCTCGAATTCCTATCGTTGAACTCAGTACGGGCTCTCTTTAGGGAATGATCAGGCACCTGACCATCCTTCGATTCTACAGGGCCCGGGGCACGTCTCTTAGAAGCCTCGCCGGTAGCCGCGATCACCTCAGACTCCTCCCTAGATTTCTCCGTAGCTTTGGAGACCTTTTTCACCAATGAAAGAGGGATAGAAACCAGGGGAAGTCTGGGAACGCCATCATCGAGGACTTCCTTGATTGGCTGCCTGCAGGAGCCTGCTAAAACCTTGTCTCCAGGGCTGTCGTGGGTCTTCGAACTGCCAGTGGTAGAATTTAACTAGCGTCAGTTGGTTAATAAGGGCCTTGTCGTCCGACTCTCAGAAAAATACAAGCAAAGCCAAAATATCAAAAGATCATACGAAATCATAGCCAAACTATGAGTCATTTAAGAGGTGTGAAGATCATACCTTCTAAAATGCTGACTGAAATAGGACTGGGAAACGAAGCCTGGAACTGATCTGGGAATCTAGCTCTGTTTATCCGACTAGCTGGGAAGTCAGACCACTTGGTCGATGTCTCTCTTAACTCCCTAACCAAGGATATAGCTATCGATGGATCAAGAAGGGATAAATCATAGGGACCTACAAAACGATAAAACAAACATCAGTCTCTTAAATCGAATGCTCGAACCAATGTACAAGAACGTGGATTTCGATCCTCTAACAATTCATTCGACCCCAAGAGATGCGTAAGACACGATTTCCCGGAACGGTAGAAGAATCAATTTTCACAAAGAAAAATTTCCTTCTCCAATTCTCGTCGTTGATAGAAAAATTAAAAACTGGCCGGCCAGGTCTGGCCGACAAGCAGTAGGTCCCTCCGACCCTCTTGGTCGGAGGACTCTCCTTCAGCATAAAGAGCGACAACAACTCTCGGATTCCGAAAATAAAACCTTTCTCCCTAGCTCTAATTATCCACCCTAAGATAACCCTAATGACATAAGGGCAGAGTTGAGAAAGAGATAGACGGAAGTGATCTTACAGATCTAAAAGCAAGTCAGGAAGAGGAAATCGCAAGTAGCATTTCGAGATGTAATGCTCGCGCATGCAGAACCACCCTTCAGGGGCATCTTCAGGGGTTTCATCAGTTGAACAAGTTCTAGCTAACTCTTTTGCGAGCCTGAACTTGAGCCATCAGGTTCACCATGTCTTGGGCAGACAAAGAGGAGGCTTGATGAGGACCAAAAGAGGAGCCTCCAACTTCTGAGATCAGAGATTGAGCCACCATCTCTGTTTTCACGGCGACAGCGACATCCTTTTCGACTATCCCCTGCTGTTGTCGTTTAGACTTCCCATCCTTTTTGGGTTTCTTAGCACCGCCGACGTTATCGTGACCCATTGGAGCCAAAATGAAGCAGAGATTTGGTAAAGGATTGGAAAAGAAATAGGAAAACCTAATCGCTAAAAAAAGAGAAATAGGAACTTTCTCTATTTACGATTGTGGTATTATAAGAAGAAAATTAATAATGAAGAGGGAAAGAGGAATTGATTACCTTGGAGATCATGGACTAGAAACGTGAGATAATGGTGTAGATAGGTTAATTGGCCGCCCATGTATCACATGACCAAAAGCTAGTCCCAAGGAAGGTCTCCTCAACTTCTTTCGAAACGCAACCGTCGAATCGTGATTGGCAAATCTCGACCCTTGATTTCAAATCAAGCTTAGATTTGCAAAAGAGATTTGTGGATATCAGAATTAAATGGAGGCAAGATCAAAAGTGCTGGTTTCCACTTCTTGGGCCTCGAAGTCCCGACCCAGAAGCATGGGGGAAATTCTTGGTGCTGGATCCCGCCATCAATTAGCAAGGCCTCTTGGGCCAAGATGAGTAGGAAGATATCAAGTATGCACAAAGGAAGTTGGATGACTAACGAAAGTTTCATGGAAAACAGACCTCGGTGTACGCAGGTGACCAGCTTTTGGCGTGACTATTGAAAAAGATATATAGGATATGAGCCTTCAACTAGGGATTCAAAGCCCATTAGGAGAGGAGGCCTAGAGTCACACGAACGTCCAAGAAGGATCGCAACAAGACCTATAGCTTGGTAAGATTGTTGGCGATTAAGGAGGAAGCGTGAGAGCTGTCAAGGTCAACAACTCCACAAAATCCAGAGGAGATCTCGGAGGAAGTTGGGAAGCATGCGAAGGCTAGGACTGTATAAAAGGAGAGTCATAAGCAAGGATGACTCTCTCTCTCTCTCTCTCTCTCTCTCTGGAGTCCATGTCCAATTTTTAGCATAGAAAAACTCATAAAGTCTCTACATCGATTTATTGTAATTGTACCTTTCCTCGTTCACATCTTTTAATCTTTTCATCAATTAATACGAAACCTCATAATTCGTCTCTTAATCCTAAAGGGACTCAGCCCTGAGAGCCTTCTTCTTCCACGAATTCATATAAATTCTAAGTGTTGAATTACGTATCCATAAAGATCAACGACGTCCATATCAAAAGATTCCTATGGAAATATGTGGTGACCCGGTTCAGAGTACCCTGGAGATCGTAACAGGTAACGAGCCTTAGTTAACTAGCGAAAACTTCAAGAATTTTTGCAATGACTGGGGTATAAAGCAGAGCTTTACCACACCCAGAAACCCTCGGTCAAACAGGCAAGCCGAGTTCACAAATAAAATTATGGTCAACTTCCTAAAGAAAAGCCTCGACGAAGCCGAAGGCAACTGGGTCGAGGAGCTCTATGGGCCTACCGAACTACAACCAAGATAGCTATAGGCGAGACGCTCTTCTCCTTGGTTTACAGATCCGAGGTGGTGTCCCTAGTCAAAGTCAGCGTCCCTACCATTTGGACATAACTCTCATCCATAAAGGAAAATGAAGAGCTGATGGCCTTGTCCCTGGATTTCCTAGACTAAAAAGGGAAACCGAAAGGGTCAAAAACTAGCAACACCAGAAAGAAATAGTCCGCAGCTACAATAAGAAAGTCTAGACCAAAACCTTTCATAAAGGCGAATGGGTCCTAAGACGAGTCTTCCACAACCCCACGGAAAAGGCAGCCGACAAGCTGATAGCCGGATTGGAAGGACCATACCAAATCATAGAAGTGAGAGGCTCAAGGGTCTACAAGTTACATGATAGGTACACAATATTACAACCAAATAGCTGGAAACGCGTTACACCTCAAATCCTACTTCTTCTGAGAAAAGTCCCTCGGCCAGACGATCTACTCGCCAAGATATGTTCCCCATTTTATTGTTTCTCTTTCAAAGTTTCTTTTTCATTTAAGCATAGTGATTCATGATTCTACTGCGTCCAAGAACGGATTATCCTTAATAAAATATATGATTCCCACCAAAGGAATTCAACAAAGCAAGGGGCAAATAAGTTGAACAACTATCCCTCAAAACGAGAATAGTAAAAACAATGTACCCAATGCTACACTCCTCGCTCAAACAAGGAAAAATACCCAAAAGAGAGCCAAAATAATTTCTTACTCCTGCTAACCAAAGACAAGGCATCGAGTGCTGAGCAAGAAGCAAAGTGCTTACCCCTGTTCGTCGGGCCATACAAAAAACGAGACGGTTAACCTTAGTGGGAAGCACGCCCAATCTTCTTACCCATACTTGGAAGCAGTAAAAAGCTGCCGAACTGCCCCCTTTATTACAAAAATGTGAGACACGACTGTATAACAAAAAGACTGACAGTGGCTTACTGTAGAAAGCAGAGTTCAACAAAATAGACAGTAGTCAACCAAGGGTGGCAGAGTACTACCAAAACCTTAATCGTCCAAGGAAAAAATGAAAAGGTTTAAAAAAAAAGAGAAGAATTGGTATGACCTCCAACCTGAAGGCTTCAAAACCCTCCAAAAAGCTGAAGAGACATATTCTCAGGCAAGAAGAGAAAATGCAAAAAGGCTAAGAATCAAGAGGCTGAACAAACGCCAAAAGGCTAAGAAAAAAGAGGGTGAACAAACGCCAAAAAGGCTAAGAAGCTAAAGGCTGAACAAACACCAAAAGGCTAAGAAGCCAAAGGCTAAGCAAATGCCGAAAAGACAACCAAAACGCCATAAGATGAGCAAACGCCAAAAGGCTAACCAAACGCCCAAGGCTCATTAAAAAGCAAGAGACCAATCAATAGTCAGAGGCCAGAGGATGATAGTCTTAGAAAGACCAAAGGTTAAATAATAACTAAAGGTCAATCAATCTTATGCAACAATCATAGCAAGTGACTTATGCAAGCATATAACTAAAAAAGGATTAAGGCATTAATTAAAGGCTACATTGGGCCTACTATTTCAATCAAAAATAATGCCCCGAAAGGCAACATAAAGACCAAGGACTAAAAAGGCCAAAATAAGTTCTACAAAAGCCCACAAGGGGCACAACAAAGCCCACACAGAGGCAGGAACTAAAGTTTCAAAATAAAAGCCCCAAGGGTAAGACATAAAATAATATTTTGATGAAGGGGTTTGGGTTCATTCAAGCCTGATCTAGAGCATGAGTCCTGTCGGCACCAGCGTCAGTTGGGATAGAGGCATTTGGGGCAGGTGAAATCTCAAGCTCATATTCAAAGGTGGGACATAGCTGGTTGTTAATCTCAGCCTCGGTCTCCACCACCAGCTTGTAGTTATCAAATTCCTCCTGTAAGTTCCCGGAGCCTGAGTTTCCGTTGAGCCATTCCCTAGCCATCTCCAAGCAGCCCATGATCTTTGCACCATTGACCGCCATGGACTTCTCCTTAGAAATGATGTTGACCTTGGCCTTGAGCTCCTCCACTTCTTTCTCTAGATCAGCCTTCTCCATGATCAGCACCTGGGCACGACCAGACTTCTTGTGGTTCATAGACTACATTCCCCATGCACGGTTCTTCATCTCCCTCAACTCCTTCTCAAGGCCAGCCGATTTCTCCTTCTCAGCCTTGAGCTTACAGATGTAGTCCTCCACTATGACCCCCCCCCTGTTGTAGCCACCTTTGTTAACACTTTATCCTCCGCATGATGAAGGAAGGCAGTCAAGTGACACATAAAAAGAAAGGCAAACTTAAAAAGGAGCGGAAACAAGCAAGAATGACGAAGCTCAAAGTCGAACGTTTACCTCCAACATCTTCCTTTGCATAAAGGCAAGCACACCGACAGAGTCAGAATTGGGGTAGGAGAGGTTAACTGCAGGGAATATCGGCACCTTCAGCTATCGTAGGGTGTATTCTAGGTCGGAGGGAGAGAGATGAAGACCTTATACTCGTGTTTTTCTGCTTCTTAGTCTAGGAAGAAGGGACGCTACACTTAGTTTGAGATTTCCTCTTAGTTCTCGGGGTCTCCAAGATCTGCACGTCATCAGAAGCTGACGTCTGGCCCCCAGAGCTGATTTTCGCTGCTCGCGTCGCCTTAACACTCTTGAAGTCTTCCATCACCTTTGACGTTGATCCTGCCATATTCCTTGCAAAAGATGAACAAATACTAAGGCCACAAAAACAAAAAAGAGAAAAGAGGAAGAAGTCAGCAAAAAGGCCAAAGGTAGAAGCAAACCCTAGACATTGCTTTCTGCTAGAGCCTCCAGACTGAGTAGAAAAGTAGTGCTCCTTGCCTCAAGAGGAAGCTTGAGTACCTGCTCTACTTCCTCCCACTCTCAACTTTGTCCTCAAAGTCGCTGCGAAAGAAAGACAAGCAGAAAATTGGTCTAAACAAAAAGACTGAAAGAGAAACTGAAAGTAGACTCATCCTAGATCTACCACTGGGTTGCCACAGGGTGAGGAACCCCGGTTCACCACCCACTTTCATAAAAGAAAACCATTGGGCCTAGGGTTTGCAGAAGGCAGCGCCCTTATTCGCATCTCTCGCCAGCTCTTTAACAATAGGGAAACTAGCTCGAGTATGAAAGTAGTACCTCCCCTCATCAGGGGAAACAGGAGAGAAGTAGTAGGAGTATAGCAGCTCAAGTCAAAGCCGTGGAAGTTGTTCAGGGCCTAGATCGCCGTCAAAATCATCTAGGAGTGAGGATTCACCTGTGAGGGTAGATCCCGAAGTTATTGGCTACACTAACCACTAGCTCATGAAGAACAGTCTTCACCCCTGTCTCCAAGTAGCCCTCCTATATGGCTATCTCATCGAAGGGACATGCAGAGGCATACTCCTCCTCCTCCGTAATCCTAAGGATCATATCCTCTAGCACGGAGTACTGCCGCCTCCAGTTCCCAAGTTCCTCTTCTCCAATCACCGAGAAAGAACCAATCTTGAGGATATAAGGGGCAACAAAGGAGCTAACGGGGATAAGAGTATGCCCCAAGTCCTGAAAACTACTTAGCGATTCATCAGACTCAAACGAAGGCTCTTCTTTCAGCAATTGTCTCCGACGAACCCTAGCTCCTACGAATGAAGAAGCTACGATAGAAAATTCATCTGTTGGACTCGCCAGTACCTGATACGAGTCCCGGTCTCAGGTGATGGGTTCAAAAGAAGAAGGCCCCTAAGATCTACGAAACCCTAAAAACCCTAATGAAAGATGTGAAATCCTAAGTAAAATCGAAAAAGGAAGAGAATCAGATCATACCTGAAGCAAAGGAGATTACAGAACAGGGTGTGCTTAAGATCGATTCACAGAAAAATGTGTTGGAAGAGAGGCGAATCGCGAAGGAAAGATGAAAGAATTTGAAAAGAAATGAAGATGATAAAAAAAATTGTGAAAAAGAGTTAAGTATCAAGAAAGGAGAGAGGAAGAAAGGAAAGAGGATCACGCGCCATGATTAGGCGCGGATTTGGGAGAATCTCTCCCTTCCTTTCAAAATCTCCCAAATCACATCTAAACGGCCAAGATCACCTAGCCATTAGCGAGATATCGCAAGCGTCTTGTGGAATCCACAGTTCAAACCCCAGACGGCAGAAGCACCAAACCAGAAGCCAGAAACCTGGAAGATAATACTAAAAAACGAGGGAAAAGAGGGTACAGTCATTATGCCCTGCCAAAATAAAAGGGGAACAATTTATTCCCCAACTTCATATCAAACCTGGGCAATAAGGGGCAAACTATTGGAAGTATTTTGGACCTTGGGAAATCTCCTGGGTCTTGAAGTAGTACGACAGGCCTTGAGCCAAAAGCAAGGGAATGCCAATGAATAGCAAGAAATCAGGAGTATGCCTCTGGGCAGGAGGTCGGACGACTATTGTGCCCAAGAAAAGGAAATCTTAAAGAAAAGAAAATATGCCTAAATATCTAAAGATATACACGGTTTTCCTAAATTTAAGGGATATACTTCGATCAAACTACTATAAATATAAGATCTAAGGATCCATACAATGTATTCACAAAAAACCCTAGAGACTAGACATTAGGTTAAGAGAATCTTGAATATTTGTATCGTGCTTCTCTTGATCAATAATACACGTCTTTCTCTATTTCTCTTTGCTTTCACTATTATCTCTTGCTTCTGTAGTGCTTCCAAAGAACACCCCAAAAACATCCTTAACAACCAATGCCCTCACTAGAATTATAATGTTTTATAGATCGCCTTTTGTCTTTAGAACATGCGTGATCGGAATTTATCACTCGAAGATCTTTGTGAATGTTGAAGTAAATGGTCTATTTAGTCAATTACTATCTAAGTGGAACTTAATTGAATTTAAAATCTTGATAATGGGCTTTGCTATATTTGACCATGGGAACACACTAACATTTGAGCTTTTACCACCCTCTCTTAGCTGAAATGGATACTCTCACTTTTAGAGTAGTGATCAACCCTTAAAACTCCTTTAACCTTTTTTTAAAACCCCCCAAAATTTTCTTTTGTGAGGCCTCTTTTGGAAAGTGCACACACGGGCAAAATCTTGAGTGAATTGAAGTTGAACGACAAAGAGGATACTTCCTTAGAGTTAGCTTCATTTTAAGGTTAACTAAAGTCTTAGGAAGGCAAAATCCTTAGTGGTTTTGGGTTTATTTGAGTCTTGGATATGGTTAGTGTAGATATTGTCAAGTAAGTGCTCCTTAATGTAAATATGATACGAGGTTGTGTTAATAAAAGAAAGAAAAGAAAGGAAAATTCGAAAAAGATAAAGAAATGAAGTTAAATAAAAAGTCACTAGATATTAAAAAAAAATTAAGCTATAACCTTAGAAGTTAAAAGAAAAGCTTAGAGAAGAAAATATAGAATCCAAAGTGATTTAATTAGTGGTTCTAAGAATTAAGAAAATGTTAGTAGCTAAGAAGTGAAAATATTTAAGAATCTCTATTTGTCAACAAAAAGAAAAGAAAGATTGTTTAAGGAATAAAAAGTTTATGGTTTATAATGCTAGGATGGGAAATACCTTAAGGTTGTGTCAAGATTTGCAGGAAGCATTGGGTGGGAACAATTAGAAAAAGTAATTGCTTTGTATGCGTAAACTATTCGGCTACCACCTTGACCCTTTCTCAAACCCCAAACCAAATGGATGGGATTCATTGCCCATAAGTAAGAACTAATGCTTAAGCTTAATTGAATGTAAAAAGGAATTGGTGATTGAATTGTTTATGGATGCTTAGCTTAGATTCTAAGAGTTGGTTTTGTAATGATCATTAAGAAGTACATAGGCTCTTATGTGATCTTTTCACCATTATACTTCTCTTTCTGACATTGAGCATAAGGCATTCCTTTTAGGTTATATATATTGCATTTTAGCTTTAGAATTCTTATAGTTTGAGTCTAGAGTCTAGTTTTAGGATTCGTTGCATGTGCACACATATTTTTGCATTTGTAGGTACTACTTTTGGAGTGGCTCAATGGAGGCTAAAGAGATGGATCCAAGGTTGCACAAAAGTAGAGAAATCATGGGAAAGAGGAGCTAGATGGATGGGGAGAATGTGGAATCAAAGAGGCTATCAAAGGACCAAAGATCAAGCCAAGGACTGCCTATGCATGTGGCTAACGATCTACAGGTCGATAGTGGCATACATTATGTCAATAGCCACTTGCACAGAAGATGTTGCTGCCAAATGCATGCCACTATCAACCTAGTGGTCGATATCCACTCGCATCAGGTCGATAGTGGCATGCACATGCAAGAAAATTGAGTTTTAGGGCAACTTCTCTCCACCCCTTTAGTACAAATAAACTCTCTTATCCCTCAAGAACATATCTTTACAATCTTTGATATATCTTTGCAACTCTTATTGTTCTTTCTCTCTATTTTAAAGATCTTAGACACTTGTAATAACTTTGGATTATTTGTGTTAAGATTTATATTTCTCTTCTCTATCTCTCTCTTTAATATCTATATCTAAGAACATGGGAGCTTAAAGACCCAATCTTTATCTTTGGATTTCTATAGATCATAGTGAGTAAATCCTTTAAGGAGCTTGAGATATAGTAGGCTAGGGTTAGATTTAGGGTTGTAATGGATGATTAGGCTAGATTTTGGCATAGATTCTTACCAGAGCGTGTTTAGTCCTTTGAAAGTTCATTGCTTGCTCATTGATGCCTAATAAGTGTTCGATGAAATGCTTGAGTGAACAAGATCGACGTTTTTCATTTGGGCCCATGAGAGTGGGTGTTACCTAGGTACTAGATGGTTAGAAGGACTTGAAAATTACTATCACGTACATGTTTAGATAGACAAAAAAAAGAGAGTTGAGCCTTGTAATGTGTATGGGTGAATAGATCTTTTACATGAGAGTGGGTTGATCGACTAAGGAGGTTTGCTTGGCTTAGGAATAACTTTAATCCTCTAATAAAACCTTGAAAAAAATCCATTGTTGTTCTAGATTGGCCCTGCACCAATTGCTATGTCTCATGATCCGAACTATTTCATTGATTGCACTTAAAGTTCATTTCTTTATTGCACTTTACTTATTGCTTTCCTTTCATATTTTCTTTATTTATTCAATTTCATTATATTTTCCTTTACTTATGCATAGATTTAGTTGAGACTTGTGATATCCCACCTAAATCAACCTCACTATACTAGGAATTTTAGTGTATTCACTTTGTTTAGATTCTTGCTAGTCAAGTCCTCATATCCCTTGGACGATACATAAAATACTACAACTCGATACCGTTCTCCTGCGCAATTCATTGGGTTTAGCTTAGGTTTATAAATTTAAGCCTTCTACGATGGTCAGTGAAAGTCGTTCGCGTCACTTACCATATCCCAATGCCCTATAATCTTTGCGCCAATAACTGCCATGGCCTTCTCTTCCGCAAAGACATTGACTCCGGCCTTGACTTCTTTGACCTCCCTCTCCAGATCAGCCTTCTCCATGATCAGCGCTTGGGTACGGTCAGATTCCTTCTAGTTCATGGACTCCAAACCCCTGGCCAGGTCCTTCATCTCCCTTAGCTTCTTCTCCAGACCAGCCGAATTGTCCTTCTCAGCCCTGAGCCTGCGGATGTGGTCTTCTACCATGACTCTCCCTACTTTGACTGTCTCTGTTGACATCGTATCCTCCGCATGATGGAGGAATGTATTCATCTGACACAGTCGAAAATAGGGAGCACGAATAATAACAGTAGGAAAAAATAAAAGACTTAGAAGATAGGAGCCAAATGCTTGCCTCCACCATCTTCTTCTACAGAAAAGAAAGCACTCCAAGAGAGTCAGAGCGAAGGCAGGAGATGTCAACTGCAGGGAATACCTGGACCTGCAGTTGCTGCAAGATACCATCCAAGTTAGAGGGGGAGAGAGATGAGGACCTTGTGCTTACGCCTTTCTGATTCTTGGCCTGGGAAGAGGGAACACTGAATTTGTGTTGAGACTTCCTCTTGGTGCCCTGTCACGGGAGTCTCTAGGATCTCCATATCCTTGGAGGTTGACGCCTTTGCCCTATAATTGATCTTCGCATCCCTTGCTGCCTTAGCCCTCTTGAAGTCCTCCATCGGCTTTGAAGTCAATCCTGCCATATTTCCTACATCAAAGAAATACATATTCAATCACAGAAGCTAATGACAAAAGCAAACCCCAAATATTGCTTTCTGCTAAAGCCTATGGACTCAATAAGAAGGTGGTGCTCCTTCACTCAAGTGGAAGACTAAGTACTTGCTCTACTTTCTTCTTCCCTCTTTCGACCTTGTCCCTTGAAGCCTCTACAAAGAAAAAAAAAAGAATGAATTAGAATCAAGGATGAAAGAAAAACCAGAAAAGCGGCTCGTCCTAGACCTATCGGTGGGTTTCAAAAAGGTGGAAAACCTAGGGTCTAGCCCCACTTTCATGAAGACAAACCGCTGGCCCAGGGTTTGCATAAGGCATCACCTTTCTTATCCCCCCTCTCCATCTTCTTGACGATCGGAATGGTAGCCCCAGTGTGAAAGTAATATTGACTTTCACTAGGAGCAACATGGGAGAAGTAATAAGCGTAGAACAGGTCGTCAACACCCACATCGAAGCCATGGAAATCATTGGGCACCTAGATCGCAGCCAGTATTCTTCACAAAGGGAGATTCATCTGCGAAGGGCAGATCCCAAAGTGGTTAGCCACAATAACCATGAAGGCCGGAAGTTCCGCTTTCACCACCGTCTCTAGATAGCCCTCATACATGGATATCTGTTCACGGGGGCAAGAAGAAGCATGCTCATCATCTGTCGCGTCCCTGAGGATGATATCCCCTGGTAGAGAATACTACTTCCGCAAGTCCCCTAGCTCATCTCCCCCAATCATAGGGAAGGGGCCAATCATGAGTACATGAGGATCAGGGGAAGAGATAACGGGGATCGGTGAATGCCCCATGTCCAGCAGGCTTCCCGATGATTTGTCGGATCAGAAGATGGCTCTTTCCTCAATAGGCGCCTTCTATGAACCCTATCCCCTATGGAAGAAGAGACCACACAATAGAAATCCTCAGCTGGACTCGCCATATACCTGATATGAGGCCTGGTCGCAAATCTCTGACTCAAAAGGAAAGGCCCCTATAAATCTTCCTAACCCTAGAAATCTAACAGGGATCACGAAATCCTAGGCTAAAAATTAAAAGATGGAAGCAGTCAGAGCATACCTGAATTCGTAAGACAAGGGGAGCTGAAGGCGAAAGGGGAATTTGCTAGAAGAGAGCTTGAGAAGCAGAGGAACGCAAGAAAAAGTTGAAGAAAGTTGACGAAAAATGGAGACGGAGAAAAATAAAATGAGGAAAAACATTAAGTATCAAAAATAAGAGGAGGAAAAAAGGAAAAGAGATCACATGCCATGATTAGGCGTGGATCTCAGAGTATCTCCGTGCTTTCTTTCAAAATTTTCAAAATCTCATCCAACGGTCGCGATCACTAAGCCGTTAACGGAGGAAACAACAAAAGTTTTCTAAGGAGTCCACGATTCAAAACCTAAGCGACGAGTGCAACAAGCCACTACATCCTACCAAAATACAAGGGGAACAATTTATTCCCCAGCTTCGGATCGAACCTGGGCAATAAGGGGCAAACCGTTGGGAGTATTTTGGACCTTGGGAAATCTCCTAGGTTCAGAAGCAGTACGACGTGCCGCAAGAAAGAAGTAGGGGAATGCTGATAAAGGTAGGAAGCCGGAAGTATGCCTTTGGGCAAGAAGTCGGACAATTGTTCCACCCCGAAAATGGAAATCCTACGGGGAAAAGGAAATTTACCTAAATATCTATGGATATACAAGGTTTTCCTAATTCTATGGGGATAATCATCGATAAATCACTATAAATACTAGACCCAGGGGTTAAAATCTTGTATTCATAAAAACCCTAGATACTAGACATAAATTAAGAGAGATTCAATCTTTGTACGAGTTATAACACTCAAAACCTCTTTGTATTTGTTTCCTCTTAATCGACACATCAAGTCTTTATCTATTTCTCTTACTATATCTCGCTATATTTTATTATCTTAGGTTTCGTAGTGCTTCCAAAGAAAATCCCCAAAAAAATCCATAATAGTGACCACCTGGCCTGAATCTCGAATCGGTCAATATCCAAGGGAGAAATGGTACGAGTCCTAAAGCAGATCGGCCGCTAGGTTAGGTGGCCTCAAAAAATGAAGTCAGCTAACAACCATAGAAATACTAATAATTGGTGTGATTTCCACAATGACCACGGTCCCAGAACGGAGGATTGCATATCTCTCAAAATGGAAGTCAACGAGCTTCTCAAGAAAGGATCCCTCCGGGAATTCTTTTCTGATAAAGCCAAGGAATTGCTGAACGGCCAGAACAAAAACGTCCACGCAGGGCCCAATGGCACGGACTCTCACCCAAAACATGACAAAGAGCACGAGAATCTCAAAAAGCGGCAAGGATGTCCCATAAACCAAACGACCAAATCTCAACAAAAAAATTATCAGGTTTACACCCGAGGAACAAAACAATGTCCTATCCCAGACCACTACCCCCTGGTTACATCTTTAATGGTGGCGAATTTATTTTTGAAGAGGGTACTGATGAAAGATCCACTAATGTGCTCTTCTTGGGGGCCTACTCAGACCTTGGTTTGACCCAAGAAGACCTAACCAAGAAAGCCACACCACTCGTGGGTTTCGGTGGAGAGGTCAAGCAGACAAAGGGGGAAGTCACGCTTACTGTATATGCGGGAGGAGGAAACCTCTCAACCAGGTTTTCCGTAGTAGACTGTGCGTTTGCCTATAATATGATCATGAGAAGGACATGGATACACGAGATGGGAGTTATGCCTTATAATTTGCATCAAGTGTTGAAGTTCCCAACTACCTAGGGAATCGGGGAGATCAAAGGAGATAAAGAGAATGTCAAATTGTGCTACCAGACCTCCCTAATAGGCCAGACGACCCCTTATAACAATTACATAAACCACTTCCGGCTAAGCATACCGAGGAGCAAGAGGTGGAACATTTGAACGAAGTGCCTATGATACTAGGGAATCCGGAGAAAAGCCTCAAGATTGGATCAGGTATACAAGAGGCTTACGCCAAAGATAATCGACTTCTTGAGATCCAATTTTGATTTCTTCATTTGGTCCTTGATGGACATGCCTGGCAGAGACCCAAAAGTCATAGTGCACAAACTGCAAGTAGATCTACAGCACTCGTCGGTTAAGTAGAAAATGAGAAAATTTGCACCGGAGCGAGACATCTTTATTAGCGACAAAATTAAGAACCTGCTTGCGGTTGGGTTCATCAGAGAAGTCCTGTTCCCGAAAGTACTAGCAAAGGTCGTCGTGATTAGAAAGAAAAACGGTAAGTGGAGGGTTTGCATTGACTTCACAGTTATTAACCAATACTTACCCAAGGATCTCTTCCCTCTACCGCATATTGACAGGTTGTACGGTTGGCCACCAACTGATGAGCTTCATGGATGCCTTCTTTGGATACAATTAGATTCTCATGCACCCAGACGACCAGGAGAAAACATCTTTCATGACCTCACAAGGCATATATTATTATAAGGTGATGCCCTTTAGGTTGAAGAGTGCCAGATCCACATAATAAAGGCTGGTCAACATGATTTTCGCAGACCAAATTGGTCAAACCATAGAAGTCTACATAGAAAACATGGTGGTTAAGTCTCGAGAAGCAGAAGCCATATCGTCCACTTGCAGCAAGCTTTCTCAACACCGAGAAAATACAACAAGAAGCTTAATCCTTCCAAATGTTCTTTTGGAGTAAGCTCTGGAATTTTCTTAGTGTACATAGTGACGTACAGGGAATAGAGGCAAACCCGGAGAAAATCATGTCAATTCACGCAATTCCCTCTCCCAAAAATCTAAAGGACAACAGAAGTTGACAGGAAGAATGGCAACTCTGAGAAAATTCATATCTAGACTCTCAGACAAGTCTCACACATTCTTCAAAGCCCTTAGGGACAGCAAGAAATTTGGATGGAACCAAAATTACAAAGAAGCCCAACTTAAGCTCAAAGAGTATCTCACCATGCCACCTCTCCTCGCCAAACCCTAGGATGGAGAATTGCTCTTGCTCTAACTTTTCGTGTCTGAGCATGCCATAAGTGCCATTCTGGTCAGAGAAAAAGGGAGCAAGCAACATCCAGTCTACTACGTTAACAAGTCGCTTCTAGACGTAGAGACACGATATAACCACCTGAAGAAGTTGGCTCTTTCCTTGATTATTGTAGCCAGGAAGTTGCGCCGTATTTCCAATTTGACCCCGTGGTGGTGGTCAAATTGTTACCCATAAAAAATATTCTTGCACAAGCCAAAAGTTTCTGGAAGACTAGCCGATGTGATCTTTCTCCCAACCACTGCAATAAAATCACAAGTCCAGCGGATTTTGTAGCAGAATTCTCCCCATCGATGACACTCGGGGTAGAGGAAGAAATAAGAATCCAACAAGGGAAAAGGGCGCAGGAGAATGGACATTATACATAGACAGATCAAGAAACTTTAGATGAGCAGGGGTAGGCCTCGTATTTGTATCCCCAGGCGGGGAAGTTGTATCCAAAGCGGTGAGATGCAACGTCAAAGCCACTAATGATGAAAGTGAGTACGAAGCCTTAATTGGCGGGCTTGGCTTGACAAAAGAATTGGGGATAGAAAAATTGAAGGTTTACAGTTATTCTCAATAGATTGTAAGCTAGATGCAAGGAGATTATCAGGCAAAAGATGCAAGCATGGCAAAATACCTAGCCATAGCTAGAAAGCTTATCGACTCATTTCGAACGTGAGAACTTAAGAAAATTCTTAGGGAGGAAAACTCACACGCCAACGCACTGGCCAACCTAGCCTCAGCTCTAGGATAATGGAGCCAATCAGCATCCCTTTGCTTTTAGTTCAGTGCCCAGCCACCGACGAAGATGCAAAAGCACTCCGGGTCTCCAGCATCGAGTAGACCAGAAATTGGATGAGCCCTATTTTATCCTACTTGAAGGACAATTTTTCTGCCAAACATAAGAAGCAAATGTCGTAAGCTGAAAAGGAGAGCAACTCTCTACTAACTGATCCAAGCGAAACTTTACAAAAGATCCTTCTCTGGCCCATACCTCAAATGCGTGGCCCCAGAAGACAATGACTTAGTCCTCCAGGAACTACGTGAAGGCGAATGTGGATCCCATTCTAGCAGCAAGAGCCTCGCGCTCAGAGCCAAAAGAATTGGGTACTATTTGCCTACCATGGCCAACAACGCGCTTTGAATGGCTAAACACTGTGACAAATGCCAAAGGAATGCTAAAGTCTCCAAGCTTCCCCCTGAAAACCTAAAGTCCACCAACTTACCATGGCCATTCATGAAGTGGGGCATGGATATAGTAGGAAAATTCCCAAATGCCCCAGGCCAGAAAGAATTTCTACTAAGAGTAACGAACTACTTGTCTAAATGGGTTGAGACGGAGGCTATGAGCATAATCATCGATGTCCACGTCAAAAGGTTCCTCTGAAACCACATGGTAACCCAGTTCGGGGTACCCTAAGAAGTTCTGAAAATAATGGGGGCATAAAGCTGAGTTTCACCACTCCATGGCACCCAGAATCAAATGAATAGGACGAGTCCACAAAAAAAAACTATGATAAGCCTCCAAAAGAAACGCCTCGTTGAAGCCAAAGGCAACTGGATAGAAGAACTCCCAGCAACATTATGGACCTACTGAACCACAACCAAGATGGGTACAGGTGAGACACCTTTCTCTCTAGTCTATGGATCAAAAGCACTGTCCCCTACCGAAGTCAGTGTCCCGACAGCCAGGACAAAACTCTCATCCTAGAGGAAAATGAAGAGCTAATTGCCTTGTCCGTAGATCTCCTGGACGAAATAGGGAAGCCGCGAGAATCAAACATTGGTAACACAAACATGAAATAGCGCGCAACTATAATCAGAAATTCTGGACCAAAACATTCCATTAAGGTGAATGGGTATTGCGACGAGTCTTTGATAACACTAGGTACAAGGCGGCGGGCAAACTGGCACCTGGCTAGGAAGGACCATATCAAATCATAGAAGTAAGAGGCTCGAGGCATACAAGTTACAAGATTGGTACGAAAAAATACAGCCAATCAGCTGGAACACGTTACATCTAAAGTCTTATTTTTTCTAAAGAAAACCTTGGCCTAGACGATCGCCATGCTAAGATATGTTTTCTATTTTTCTTTTTCTTTTCAAGCTTTTTCTCCTTATGCATAATGAATTGTGATTTAATTGCGTCCACGGACAGATTTTCTCGATAACATAATTGATTTCTACCAAAAGAAATTAACATAAAGCAAGAGGTAAATAAGTTGAAAAATTATCTCTCACGATAAGAATAGTAAAGTAACATACTCAACGCCAAATATCCTCCTCAAACGAGGTAAATACCCAAAAGAGAGCCAGAAAATTACCTACTCCTCCTAAACAAAGAGAATGACTCAAAAGCGCCACATGTTGAGCTGAAGGAAAAGTTGTTACCCCTGGTCAACGAGCCATAAGATAAACGAAATGGTATAACCTGAGCAGGGAGCACGCCAAACCAGCTTACTCAAACGTGGGAAGCAGAAGAAAAATTGCCAAACTGCCTTCTTTCTTTTAAAAGGGAGATTAAAGGACAAAGATTAAATAGCCAAATTGCCTCCTTTCTAAAGCATTTTCTGAGGACAAAGATTAAAGGTTTACAAAAAAAAGGAATTGGTATAAATTCTAACCCCATGATTTCAAGTCCCTTCGAAAAGCTTGAAAACATATTTTAGGCACGAAGAGAAAAAGCTAGGCAAAAGCCATATGGTATCCAAAAGCCAGAGGCTAATCAATAGCCATAGGCTGAAAGATGCTAGTCTGAAAGAGAAAGAGGCTGAGTAATAGCCAGAGTCCAAACAATCATGTAGGATAGTCGGAAAATCCTAGCAAGAGGCTTACGTAAGCAGATCGCAAAAACTAGATATTAAAACAGAAAGCATTAATAAAAGCCACGAAGGACCCAAAGTTGAAGTCTAAAAATAAAATCTCTGAAGGACAACAAATTACCAAGCCCTAAAACACCAAATGAGTTCTACAAAAGCCCACAAGGTGCATAGATAAGCCCACAGGGGGGCTGATATCAAGAGTTCAAAAGAAAAAACACCAAGGGGTAGACCATAAAAGTAAAATTTTTGAGGAGGCATCCAAATTCAATCGACTGGATATAGAGTAGGAGACATCTCGGCATCGACGGTTGCATCAGTTGGGATTGAGGTGTTTGAGGTACACGGTATGATAGGCTCATCCTCAAAGCTGGGAGTTGGCAGGTTATTCACCTATGCCTCAGTCTCTATCACCATCTTATAGTTTTCAAATTCCTCCTCCAGGTTCCAGGGGCCTGTGTTTCCGTTAAGCCAATACCTTACCATTTCCAAGTGCTCTACGACTTTTGCACCATTAACCGCTATGGCCTTCTCTTCAGCAAAAATGCTAACCTTAGCCCTGAGCTCCTCAACTTATTTCTCCATATCAGCCTTCTCCACGATCAGTGCCTGGATACGGTCGAATTCCTTCTGATTCATGGATTCCAACCTCCTGGCCAGGTCCTTCATCTCCCTCGGTTCTCTCTCTAGGCCGGTCGACATGTCCTTCTATTCCACCATGACTTTTCCTGCTGAGGCTGTCTCCATGGCTACCTTATCCTGCGCATGATGGAGGAAGGCAGTCATCTTGCATGTAAGAAGGCAAAAAGCAAGATCAGAACACGATAAAGCAAACAATAGATATAAAAGACGAGAGGCAAATGCTTACCTCCAGCATTTCTTCTTGAGAAAGGAGAGCATCCCGTCGGATTCAGAGCAAGGATAGAAGACATCCACCGCAGGAAAAACCTGAACCTTCAACTGCTGAAGGGTGTCGTTTGGATTGGAAAGAGAAAGAGAAGAGGACCTCGTACTCACACCTTTCTGCTTCTTGGCCTGGGAAGAAGGAAGATTGGCCTTTTGTTGCGCTTTCCTCTTGGTGCCAGTCACAGTGTTTTCCAGAATCTCCACATCCTCAGAGGTTGGCGCCTTGCTCCCAAACCCGATCTTGCTGCTTTTGCTGCTTTGACCTTCCTGAACTCCTCCTTTACTTTTGATGTTGACCCTGCCATATTTTCGGCATCAAAAAGTCCTACAGTCAGCCATAGAGCCAAGGGAGAAAGGAAATCAGGAAAAGGAAGGAGTTCAAACGGTTACCCTAGATACTGCTTTCGGACAAAGCTTTCGGACTCAACAAGAAAGTGGTGCTCCTCGCCTCAACTGGAAGCTTGAGACTTGTTCTACTTTCTTCTTACCTCTTTTGACATTATCATCAGGAACCACTACAAAACCGAAACAAGAAAGTGGTTAGAATCAAGACTAGAGAAAGAATCAAGAGAAACGACTCATTCTAAACCTAATAGTGGGTTTCCAGAGGGTTGAGAACATGGTTCTAGCCCCACTTTTATAAAGAGGAACCTCTTAGTCCAAGGCTTGGCAAAGGCAACACCCCTTTTATCTCCTTTATCCATATCTTTGACTATCGGAACACTAGCCCTAGTGTGGAAATAGTAGTGTCCTTCACCACGAAAGACAGGGAGAAGTAGTAAGAGTATAGTAGCAAGTCGATACCCACGTCAAACCCTTGGAAATCGTTGAGTCCTTGGATGGCAGTTAAGATCCTCCATGAAGGGGGGGGGGGGGNGGGGGGGGGTTCAACTCTGAGGGGCAAATTTCGAAGTGATTGGCCACCTTGACCACGAGGGTTGGGAGCTCAGCCTTCACCCCTCTCTAGATAGCCCTCGTACATGGCTCTCTGATCACTAGGGCAAGAAGAGTCTAGCTCATTGTTGGTGCTGGATCCCGCCATCAATTAGCAATCCCTCTTGGACCTAGGTGAGTAGGAAGATATCAAGTCTGCACAAAGGAAGCTGGATGACTAACAAAGGTTTCATGGAAAACAACCTTCGGCGTATCTAGGTGACCAGCTTTCGGCGTGACCATTGAAAAAGATATATATGATATGAGCCTTCAACTAGGGATTAAAAGCCCATTAGGAGAGGAGGCCTAGGTTCACACGAACGTCCAAGAAGGATCGCAACAAGACCTATAGCTTGGTCAAGATTGTCGGTGATTAAGGAGGAAGCGTGAGAGCTGTCAAGATCAACAAGTCCACAAAATCCGGAGGGGATCTTGGAGGAAGTTCCGAAGCTTGCGAAGGCTAGGATTATATAAAAGGAGAGTCATGAGCAAGGATGACTCTCTCTCTCTCTCTCTTGAGTCCGAGTCCAATTTTTAGAATAGAAAAATTCATAAAGCCTCTACATCGATTTATCGTAATTGTACCTTTCCTCGTTCACATCTTGTAATCTTTTCATCAATTAATACGAAACCTCATAGTTCGTCTCTTAATCCTAACGGGATTCAGCCCTGAGAGCATTCTTCTTTCACGAATTCATATAAATTCTAAGTGTTGGATTTTGTATCCACAATTTGGCGCCGTCTGTGAGGACATTAGCAATCGAATCCCTGACTCTGTGAGCCTAAGATGGACTCAAGCAACCAAGGTTTCGTGCAACTTGAATCTTAATCGGTTGATCCGAGCTCAAGCTCATCGAACTGTCGAGGCTCTGATTCCCCCCATTGCAGAGCCTCACCGATCTAACCTCCGAGAAGGACCCCAATCCTCCGCGAAAACCCTAATCGATCCTTCAAGCACTGGAATAGCCTCTCGCGGTCTTCCCTGTGACCAGAATATGAGGCCTCTCGTCCTCGGAGATCCCCAACAACAGGCTTTTGCCGGATCTCAACATTCGGCATCAGCTTCTGCTCAGATGTTGAACCAACTCTCCGAGATCCGCCAGATGATGCTCCAGTTAGTGCATAGAATCCAGGAGAACGAACGCTTGGTCCAACGGCTGGCCTCAGGCTCCGTCGTCGCAACCTCTACAGCGACGAGCATCAGGGGTAACCTTTAGAGATCTCGCCACTGACCCATCCTTTCCTCGTTGTCGTTTAGAATATTCCCCCGAGAACTTGATACCTGACGGGCAAGGACCTCCTTCCCAAACACCTGTCATGGGAGTAGCCCCCATACTTAACCTGCCAGCTACTGCAGCAATGGGGAAAAACGACGAAAGCATAAGCTCGATATCTCGTCAAACCCTTAACCAGGCGCCTGGGAAAATCATCCATTTACCTCCTCCGCCACCTACTTTCAGTTCTGGAAGAGACACCTCAATACCATCTATTGTTAGGACCATAGCGTCGATCCACCAGGCTCGTAACACATCTCGCAATCGAGAAACTCAGGGACGATAGGAGGCCGCAGCTGCGGCCAACCTAAATCTCCCGGTTACACATCTTCAACATTGTCACCCAGGGACCACAGAGATACCAAACTCTCCCGCTACTTGGGGTCGTTACCAGACTTGGTTCCATCAGGAACCACCCAACCCGATACGTGCTAATGACTCAGCCGTCCTCCCTCTGGAGGGACCCGATGCGATTCGAACGTACATGTAGAAAACGCAAGCAGCTCTCCAGAGACTAAACTCGCGAGTTCATAGGGTCACCAGCTCAGCTCCCGAAATCGACAACATACTTGAGGAAACCAGAGGGACCCCATTCACTGACATGATCGCGAATTCTTATATCAGAGACACAAGAAAACTATGTATTCCCGAATACGATGGAAGCTCTGATCCGAAAGCTCATCTGAAAGCCTTCAGATTGGCAATCGTCAAATCTCACTTCACTCGGGACGAGTGCTAGGCAGGCTACTGCCGAACCTTCGCCAAAAACTTGGTTAGAACATCTCTGGAATGGTTCTTGAGGCTCGACCCTAACTCAATAGATAGATTGGATCAGCTATCGAATGGTATTATAAAGCAGTACTCGACTCATATTATGAAGCAGACCTCTGAAGCCGACCTATGGAAGATTAGGCAAGGAGTAAATGATTCGCTCCAAGCCTACATCGACAAATTCCCGGCAATCAGAACCAAACTCTCGAACCCTAACGATTAGGTATCTATAGAAGCCCTCCAAAACGGTCTCTGGTACTGATCCGAGTTTTGTTCAGAGCTAACTATTAACCCTCGCCCGACAATCGACGATGCGTTACATAGAGCATCCTGATTCATCACCTTGGAGAAAGAGACCGCTGCCATGGATAAAATCCACAAGAATTCACAAAATCCCCCGAAGAATGATCATCAAGATGGAAGGGGCCCTCCAAGAAAAGGCAACCCTCGAAGTAACCAAATCCAAGGGGAGCATTCCTACGCTGTTGAGGAAGCGCAACAAGAGAAATTTGTTGCCATCACAAGCAAGTCCCCTTGGACAAAGGCCTACGACAAGAACAAGTTTTGCTCTTATCATGACCGAAAGGGCCATTCCACCGAGGAATGCTGGGACCTTCAACGCCAACTGGCTGTTAAATTCGCAGCCGGGGAAATAAAAGACATAGACCTCAGGAAACCATCGCCCTTTCAGAAAAAGAGTCCTTGGGACACGTCCCCAAAGCAAAACAGGTCGCCTGAAAAGGAAACCGATTCGCCGCTACCGACACCTAAGAAAAGGATTGACATGATCTTAGGGAATTTCCCCCAAGGGAAAAGCCTCAGGCTTGAGGCACCCAAACCTATTCTTGAAGGAACGATAGCTGCCTTTCTAAGCAAGCCTCGAGGCCAGCTTCGCCCAGAATCAAGGGTCGACTATATCCTTGGTGGATCCGAAGTCTACCGAGACTCCGTGAACGCAATAAAGGGCACCTACGAAAGGCCGAGTGCACCTCCAAGAAGAAGCCTTCTTCTCAGGAACCTAACACCAAGATATCCTTACGGAGAGCGAGACCCTCGATCTCGACAAGCCCCATGACGACGCACTAGTCGTCACACTCAATGTAGTTGGATACGAAGTACCAAAGCTAATGATCAACACTGGGAGCTCCGTCGATCTGATCTTCTATAACACCCTAAAAGGGATGAAGATAGATGATTACAAGATTACGGAGCAAAAGATAAATCTTGTCGTTTCTCCGGTGTTGGGCCTAAATCTGGCCCACTATCCAAGGGATAGTTCGAACTGTGAGCAAGGCTTAAGAAATATGACATTGAGCTCGTAATGGGCCTAAGTCATATCTATAAGGAGTTAGCTCTCCTGTCAAAATAAAAACAGGCTTGGCAAACGTCCGTGGATATGGAGAGGTCTAGGTCTCGTTGAGCAAGGAGCTGGCACAACAGGTCTCGGACAAATGGAAAAGGTCATAGACTCAGTCAAATAAGTTGTTAAGCACTCCGGAAATCAAGGAAGAGATCTAGGAACTGTTGCAACAACCTTATAACGGAGAAAGAGCTATTTAAGGGACGGAGGAGGCTAACAAGAAGTTCTTCTTCAACTTGGATCGACCTAGAGACACTTAGCTACTTTTTCGATTACCATTGTATTCAACAAGTGATTCATAGGGATAATCAAATTCTTCTTTCTTTTACCATTTGTGATTCTAAACCTCTTTTGTATTCATTGTATCATTTATCAACATCACTAAAAGTAGCATTCATTCAACAAGTTCTTACGGGATTCAACCCACATTGTCTCTCCCTAAACCTAAACACTATTCACAAAATCTAAGAGGTAAGTTTAATCCCTCACATTTGGCACCGTCTGTGGGGACGAAATAACTGAATCCCTTAATCCGTAGCTTAAGAATGAATCATATCGATCAGGGAATGAACCCATCCGACCCTGATTCAACGAATCAGAGCTATGGCTCACCGAATGATGGAGGCTCTAATCTCCCTTCTGCGGAGGCTCAACATCCCGATCACCGCTCTGAGCAGCAGCCTTCGGCTGGTGCTCAACCCGATTAGATCACCACCGGGATAACTAATCAAGGACTTTCTGGTGGAATTAGCTCAGGGCTATTAGCCCATGGAAACCCGCAGCAACTGCTCCCTATAGGCTCTTGCCACATATATCTGCTCCGAATCAAGCGGAGGCTCAGCTCTCTGTGATCCGCCGGATAATGATGCAACTGGTCGATAGAGCTCAGGAAAATGAGTGCACAATGCAGCAGCGTGCTCTCCGACAACAACAGTTCGAAGAAGCAGCGAGGTCTCTGACCACAGCCACCCAGCCTTCGTAGCGTCAAGGCACGGGGGTCACTTTCTGAGACCTAATATCTGAACCCTCGTTTCCTCGAGGACGCCTGGAATTCTCTCCTAACAGCGTGGTTCCAGAGGGGTAGGGACCTATTTTCCAGACACCTCTTGCTGGGACAGCCCCTGCGTTTAGCCCTCCAGCTACCATAGCTATGGGGATTGATGTAGCAACGACTAGCTCATTACCTGATCCGAGCTCTCGATTACCTCCACCACCTCCTGTTATCATATCTGGAGGAGGTACCTCAATTCCATCTGGGGGCAGAACCTTAGCCTCAGTGTATCGTGCAAAAGACGTGACCCCTGATCCAGAGGCTCGCACGAGACCGGAGGCTGTGACCACAGCTCACCCGAGTCTCCATGTGGGTCACACGNATCATATCTGGAGGAGGTACCTCAATTCCATCTGGGGGCAGAACCTTAGCCTCAGTGTATCGTGCAAAAGACGTGACCCCTGATCCAGAGGCTCGCACGAGACCGGAGGCTGTGACCACAGCTCACCCGAGTCTCCATGTGGGTCACACGCATCAGAGCAATCCAATTGCTAGGGAGCGACTCAGCTCACCAGCTACCTGGGAGAATGACCGAACTTGGTTCCGCCAAGAACCTGCTCGTCAGATGCCTAATAGCGACCCAGCAATCCTCCCTTTAGAAAGACCTGAAGCTATCTGCAGATACATGGAACAAACCCACGCAGTTCTCTCCAGAAGTTGAATGCTCAGGTCCATAAGGCCACAAGCTCAGCTCCCGAAATCAAAAGCTTGATTGAGGAGACTCGAGGCACTCCTTTTACTGACAGAATAGCTAACTCTTATATAAGAGACACTAGGAAAATAAGGATCCCCGAGTACGATGGGAATTCAGACCCGAAGGCTCATTTAAGAGCCCGATTAGCAATCGTGACATCACATTTCACAAAAGAAGAATGTGAAGCAGGTTACTACAGAACGTTTGCCGAGAACCTGGTCGGAACAGCTCTCGAATGGTTTTCAGACCTCGAGCCAAACTCAATAGACAGCTTTGACCAGATGACTAACGCTTTTATAAAGCAGTACTCAACTCACATCTAGAAACAAGCTTCTGAAGCTGACCTTTGGAAAGTCAAACAGGGAGTGGGAGACTCGTCATGCGTGTATATAGAAAAGTTCACGGCTATAAGAACCAAGCTCTCAAACCCCAACGACCAGGTCGCCATCGAGGCCCTTACAAAAGGTCTTTGGTATCGATCTGAGTTTTGGTCGGAGTTAACGATCAACCCTCCCCCGACTATCGACGATGCTCTTCACAAAGCATCTAGATACATTACTCTGGAGGAAGAAACGGCAGCATTGGATAAAATCCATAAGAAACCTCAGAATCCTCCCAAAAGCAATTTTCCAGAAGGAAAGAGACCACCTAAAAAGGGCAATTTCCGAAACAATCAAACTCAGGGAGAGCACTGCTATGCGGTAGAGGAAGAACAGCAGGAGAAACCTGTCGCCGCGACAAGCAAGGCACCCTGGTCCAAGGCGTACAACGAGAACAAGTTTTGTTCCTATCACGACAGGAAAGGCCATTCCATAGAGGAATGCTGGGACCTCCAGCGGCAACTAGCTCCTAACTTTGCCTCTGGCGAAATAAAAGATTTAGAGCTGAAAAAGCCTGCACCTTTTTAGAAAAGAGCTCCTAGAGAGACATCACCAAGGCGAAATAGGTCCCCTGAAAAGGAGACCGATTCGCCGCCTCCAGCCCCCAAGAAAATAATAGATTTGATTCTTGGGAAGTTTCCTCGAGGAAAGAGCCTCCGAATAAACGAACTGAAACCTCTTCCCGAGGGATCAATGTCCGCACTGTTCGAGAAGGCTCTGACTCCAAGGACCTCCGACCCAAGGGTCGACTATATCTTCGGAGGATCCGATATATGCCAGGACTCTGTTAACTCCATCAAGAGTCATATGCGGAAGGCCGAGTCTAGCACTCGAGCCAAGCCTCTCGACCCAGAACATAACTCTAAGATTTCCTTTTGGGAAAGTGAGACGATAGATCTAGACAGGCCTCATGATGACGCCTTAATTGTCACCTTGAACATCGCGCGGTACGAAGTGCCTAAGCTCATGGTTGATATCGGAAGCTCTGTTGATCTCATTTTCTATAATGCCTTAAAAGGGATGGGAATAGATGACTACAAAATCACTGGCCAGAAGGCTAACCTAGTAGGCTTCTTCGGAGAAACAGCCACCTCCCTAGGAACTATAAAACTCCCAGTCATAGCTAGCGGAGTCATGAAAATGATCAACTTCGTAGTCATTGACAGACCAGCTCCATTTCATGCGATCCTGGGAAGACCTTGGATCCACAAAATGAGAGCAGTAGCCTCTACCTATTACCAGTGCGTGAAATTCCCGATGCCTGAAGGGGTGGCTACAATACGGGGTAGCCAAAAGATCTCCAGAATTTTCTATCTCGAAGGATTCTAGATCCTCAAAGAATCACCCCAATAGCAATTATAGATCCAGGAGGATCGTGAGATGCGGCAAAATATGAGAGGTCCGCCCTGTAACCTCACCGAGCTAGTGAGCATCGACGAATCTAATCCTGAAAAGCAAGTAACCATCGGGTCAGAGCTACCTCCCGAAACTAAGAGGGAGCTCACTGAGTTCCTCAAAGACAATGTCAATACCTTCGCATGGTCAACCAGTGACATGAAAGGCATTGAACTGAACATTACAACCCATAAGCTCAACGTGGACCCCACTTTCAAATCGATCAAACAAAAACGCCGTAAGCTAGGTCTAGAAAAGGCTCAAGCTGTTAACGATGAGGTTGATCGACTCACGAAAGTTGGCTCTATTCGGGAGGTGCACTACCCAGATTGGCTAGCTAACCCTGTAGTGATTAAAAAGAAGAACGGAAAGTGGAGAATCTGTGTTGATTTTACCGATCTAAACAAAGCATGTCCAAATGACAGTTTTCCGCTACCTCACATCGACCGATTAGTTGAGGCCACGGTTGGCCATCAGCTCCTGTCTTTTATGGACGCTTTCTCGGGATACCATCAAATCATGACGGACCCCGAAGATTAGGAAAAAACCGCGTTAATAACAGAACGTGGAATCTACTGCTATAAGGTAATGCCGTTTGGTTTATAGAATGCAGGAGCCACCTATCAAAGGCTCGTGAACAAAATGTTCGCCGGACAGCTCGGAAAAACCATGGAGGTTTATATCGATGATATGTTAGTCAAATCCTNCGACCACGTCACTAACTTTAAGGAGTGCTTCGATATCCTTAACAAATACGACATGAAACTTAACCCCGCTAAGTGTACCTTCGGGGTACCTTCGGGCGAATTTCTCGGTTACTTAGTAACCGAAAGAGGAATCGAAGCAAACCCAAAGCAAATAACTACCTTTATGGAAATGTCGTCACCTAGGACCACTAGAGAGGTGCAAAGGTTAACGGGATGATCGCAGCTTTAAATCGATTCATATCCAGGTCAACCGATAAATGCCTCCCATTCTAAAAAACCTCTAAAGAATAATAAGAAGTTTTTATGGGATGAAAAATGCGAGGAAGCCTTCAAGCAATTGAAGCTTACCTCTCCGAACCTCCGATTCTGTCGAAACCAGTAGTAAGGGAACCACTATACTTATACGTCGCCGTATCCTCAGTTGCAGTTAGCGGCGTACTAGTACGAGAAGAACAAAACGAGCAGCGACCTGTCTATTATACTAGCAAAAGCTTGATAGACGCCGAAACAAGATACCCTGCTATGGAAAAACTAGCCCTAGCAGTCGTGATAGCTGTTAGAAAGCTACGGCCCTATTTCCAATCGCATTGAATCGTCGTAATGACCTCACAGCCATTGCGCACGATTTCGCATAGCCCCAGCCAATCAGGACGACTAGCTAAATGGGCCATAGAGCTCAGTGAATATGATATCGAGTATAGACCTCGAACAGNCTTCGTCATCGAGCTAGCACCCGAGCACTTAGATGCAGAGACAGAAGCTCCTAAATGGAGCCTACATGTCGACGGCGCCACGTCAAGACAAGGCTCCGGGGTCGGCCTAAGGCTGACCTCTTCTGCTGGCGAGACCATCGAGCAATCCTACAGGCTTGGCTTCGATGCTTCTAACAACGAAGCCAAATACAAAGCACTGATTGCAGGGTTAAAACTGGCTCTAAGCCTCGGAATCC
>OVAN01000449.1:0-56730 GCA_900406275.1 Anastatica hierochuntica
AAATTTAAAGCTTCGTTGCCTTTTGTTTCCTTTAAACAACCGCGCAACACACCTACACCTAAATGTTTCAGAATCTCCTTCTTGAAAACTTTCATCAGCTTTGGATTGAGTCTCCTTTGATGTTCAATGAAAGTCTTGGATTCATCCTCTAAGTGGATCCTAAGCATACAGAGATCTGAAGAATTACTTGTGATATCATCCAAAGAGTACCCCAATGCTTTTCTGTACTTTCTCAATTTAGAAAGAAGGAAGGTAGTCTCAACATTATTCAGGTCAACATTGATAATCATAGGATATGTGGAATTGGGGCCCTAGAAAACGTACCTCAATCCTACAGGTAGTGGCTTGAGTTCGATGTTTGGAGCTTTCAGCTCGCTCCTATCGAACTTTGAACTCGCCAAAAGGGCAGTTGATGTTCCAGATGATGGCTCCTCGAGCATGATGTATGCGACCTACTTCTTAATTGTTGGTGCCAAGTTTAGCGACGCGGCAACCTTAGATGTGTCTTCATTCAGAAACCCATATTAACTTTCAAATGGAGTAAAGGCAACTTGTAATGGGTACTCTGTCTACAGCTCTTCAGCAGAGTCCTCAATCACATCTGTGAGTGTATCTAAATAGGAAGTATTCCCATCAATGGTGGGTTTCTTCATAGGCTTCTCAATGTTGAATCTCATAGTCAACTTCCTGAGATTGAGATCAATCTGACCGTTCTGCACATCGATCATGGCACTAGCTGTGGATAAGAATGGTCTACACAAAATAATAGGATCTTTGGGTTCTTCTTAAAGCTCTAAGACTACAAGATATTTGTACACGTAGCCTTCTCCAACTCTGACGAGAATGTTGTAGAGAATTCCCACTGGTCATCGAATTAATCTGCCAGCTAGCACTAGAGACATCCTGGTGGGCTTATTAATGATCATATTCAGCCTTTGAGACAGAGACAAAGGTATGACCCTAACTTCTTATCCCAAATCACACATACATCTCTCAAATGTAACAGATCCATCTTGCACGACAATACAAAAGGTCCAAGATCCTCTTGTTTCTCTGGTGCGATGTTTCAAAGTACTGCACTACATTTTGTTAAGCATAGAGATTCCCGTCTCCAATGTCATTTTGTCAAAAAGAATCTCTCTCATGTACCGTTTAAGAGACGGTACCATCTTATTTGCCTCAACGAAAGGTAATCTCACGTGTAACTCACCAACTAGATTCTTCGACATCTCATACTTGCGTTCCTTGACTTTCTTGGGGTCTGGAAGGATAAAGGACGTTAGGAACATAAGGTTGGGGAGGTCATACTCGTCTGCAACCTCTATGGCATCCTGCATAACATCTGAAATTTGTGCATCGTCGCCATGCCTTGGATCGATCGATCCATGGGATGTGGATCGATCATTCCATTCCATTCTGTCAAAATTTCTTTCAGATGCTTCTGCCTCATATCGACTTATCCCTTCCTTGGACCGATTGATCCGTGCCATCCGAGAATTTTCAACCAATTTTTCACTTCTCAACCTGATTGCATTACAATACTCTTTGGGATTCTTTTCTTGCTTTCCTGGAATAATGCCCAATGGTGCTCTGTTACTAGCAAAAGTTTGAGCAACCTATTTTTTCAGCAACTTCATATGTGTACTCAACGTTTCAAACTTCCCATTGGGATCAGTATACATGCTATCCAGCTTCTAATTTATGTGTGCATCCAATTTTTTTGAATTTCCAGCAACTGTTTCATCATTTGCTTCATCTCATTGTCTTGGGAAGATGAAGATGATGCTCCCTTATTATGGTTCTGATAGCCTGACTGATTGTTGTTCCGGAAATTCCCCGAACCATACTTATGCTTCTGTTGATACCCATTGTTCTCAAAACTATTGTTATGATTCTGATTCTTACTTTGATACCTAAGATTAAAAACACTTGAGTTCTGACTGCAAGGCTTATTCTGGAATAGATTCTACTGATTGAAACCGCTGTTCCCATTATTTCCTTGGCTTCCAATGTAGTTCAGGTCGGCTTGACTCTCATTGAGCTTATCAGCTACGAACTCTTGATAAATTTGTTTGAGTTTCTACTCTTGGAATATAGGTCCATCGTTCTGTTCCCTTACACAGTGCACTCTTTTCTTCTCTCTTCTTATTAGCTCATCAAGCTTTGAGTGCAAATCGTCAATCCTCTTAGTGTCAATTGATGAGCTTCTTCTACCGTGATCTTACTCTGACATACAATTCGCTTGGCTCGCTGTCATGTTTTCAGTCAGAGTGTAGGCTTCCTCAACCGTCTTGGTCATAAAATCGCCACTACTAGCAGTGTACATGGCACTTTAGTACCTTTCATCCACTCCATTGTAGAAGATATTCATCAAGTTTATGTCGGTGTATCCATTATGTAGACAATCAACCATGTACTCCCTGAATCTTTCCCAAGCTTCATAGAAACTCTTAGTAGCATTATGTCAGAAGCTTGTGATAGCGTGTCAAGTTACACCCATAAAGACACTACTGCTGCAAGCGAACTGCGTACTTGAAGTACTTCAGGAGATCAATCCCACGAGAACTAGGATCTTTCACTACGAATTCAAGATTAATTTAAGTTAAAAAAGAAAATAAAAAGGTTATTTGGTGAGTTTAAAGTAAAAGACAATTGATAACATCATCATTTTTTACCAGTTTTTCTATGGATTTTGATAGGTTTTCTTAGTGTTTTTACACAAATTTATGCAATTAGAGGTAGTTTTCTTGTATTTGTAGTTTTTTAAGTCATTTCAGGTCAAACAATGCATTTTGGAGCTTTATGGAGCTAATTGGATCAAAAGCCAGTTCCTTGACAGTTTCCGAGCATCATAAGTATCATCCAAGAATAAGGCCTTGGCATCAGTGGATTTTGATGAAATTTAGATAGGAGCTACAAAATTGAATTAGCTTTCATAATCAAGTGGTTTCATCTCATTTGTAGCAGTGCAAAAAGAGTTATACCATTTGAGTTTCGAACCAGACATTCTCCAGACTCAGTGGATTATTACAAGTCTTTTAAATCCCAAGAACTCAACTCAAGACCATTGGACACGAAACCCAAATTTTTTAGGCCTTAAGGCCCGATTCTTTACCTAATTGACCTAGGAAGTTAGAACATTATAAATAGATTTTTTTAGCCATCTAATTTCGCAGAGAGTTAGCTTAGATTAGGGTTTAATTATTGTCTTAGGAGGTAGGGACGACACCCTTAGGGGTCGTTCCTGATTGGGGTCAAGTTTTACCCGTGTTAAAACCTAGCTGCAAGTGCACAACATCTGCAATAATACTTAGGGAACAAATTCACAGGGACTAGCAGTCACACTTAGAATCTAGATGATTTAGACTAAGCTAAGAACAAAATATGCAAAGGTGTTGTTGTTTTTATTTGGTTTTATGGTTTTATTAATGCATATGAACCTACTCTACATGCTCATTTACAAAGTATAGATCAATGAAAAGATATGCATTTGAGAGTAGAGAGTTTAAAATAAACAAGTAGAAGTTAAAAACAACTAGGGCATTAAACTTCGGTCTAGAACATAACTACTAAGGTAAACCCTCTCCACTTTTGAGGTTCAGGATTGTGTGTTTAAATACTCTGATGCATCGACTTTCGCACGTGTCATTTAAATAAAAACACGCATTAGCTCGATCAAGACTAAATGTTCACGATTCTAAAGTCGGTCTACTTTCGAAGCCTACCTAGAAAGGCTCAGTAAATACTAGATCCAGCAGTAAAAAAAGCTTTTGGAATGATTACTGCTATAGATCTATTCCTGTACCAACTTTCGTAGGGGAACAACATTACGAATGAATAAAGGTGAAAACGTTATTGATAAAACCTAATTGAAAATTAATCCTATTCAAGTAGACTCATTGACTCCTTCTAACCTTTTGCCTAACATGCAACCTAATAGATTAAATACATGTAAACACGAAATCAATCATGGCAGCAAGCATTAATATCAAATCAAAGGGAGAAGGATAGATAAAACTGAATGATGAAAAAATATGGATGTATTGAGATGAGATGGATCCTTAGGAGGCTACAAGGGGAACAGCCCCAAAAGGTGCCACCCCTGCCTCATTAGGCATTTATTCGATATAAAACCTAAGCAACTCTCCTCAAAACAAAAGATAAAAGCATTTCCCCATTAGGTCAAAAGTATAAAATGGGCCTTTACGACCTCTAAATGTTGGGCTTCGTGTAAAGAAGTCTTGAGTTGAGTTCTTGGGAATAAAAAGGCTTGTAATAGATCCATTTGAGTATGGAGAATGTCTAATTCGAAACCCCAAAGGTCTTCCTTTTGTTTTTGGCCTTTTCACACATCCTTCATCTGTGAGGCAACTGGACCAATCTTTAGTAATATTAATGTAACTCTTTGTCTACTCCTCCAAATGATGCAAGACCACCTTGGTAAGAAAGCTACTTAAATTCTTTAGCTCCTGCCCAAATTAATAAAAATCCATTGAGAGCAAGGCATTAATCTCGGATGATAATTCTGATGCTCGGAAACTGTCTAGAAACTAACTTTGCTCCAATTAGCTCCACAAAGCTCCAAATATCATTGGTTGACCTCAAATGACTCAAAATACCACAAATAGAAGAAAACTACTTCTAATCGTTGAGAATTGCATGAAAACACCAATAAAACATACTAAAATCTAAAGGAAAATTAGTAAATAATGATGTTATGAACTCCCTTGAACTTAGCTTCTAGCTCGTCCTTGAGCTGAGAAAATGAAGAACGGAGAAGAAGTTTGAAAACTTGGAATCTTAGCTGGACTTTCTGAACTTATAAGTGACTTTAACTATCAAAATCCAATAATACTAGAGTCAACATTTTAAATAAAACTCTCAATAATAACTACAAATTTAGCAACATTCCCAATTCAGCCACAATCATCATGAGTGACCCAAGATCTCCATCACAACTCCTAAAATCTACAACGTGCGGTCTTTACGAGGGATTATTGATCAAAGAACACATAGACTCAACTCAATCAAGATCCTAACATTTTACAACCCACAATCAGTTCCTTTCCTCTTCCTTATTCACCTTTTTAAATGTGTTTTAGAGATTGATTTCTCCCTACTTTTCTAGGGTATCATTTTATTTTTCTATCAACATCTTGAGAATGGATTTTTCCCTTCTTTTCTAGGGTATCATTTTATTTTTTCTATCGATCTTTTTATTATTTTTTCTTTTAAGAACATCCATATTTTATTGGTTCCAAAATTCACAATAAACATAAGAATCTTTTTTGATAAGCTTAGTTAAACAAGAAAGAGGGGAACCGTAGACTAATGTTTTTGAATCTGAAGAGAAGTATGATTCAATGCATACCAAGCCCCAAGAAAAGAAAACTAAGTTCGTTAACCGTTGAGTGGCTTAGTATTACCCGAATATCAAGTGGTATGGTGCCTTGGGTAGCTAATCCACCTAAGCTTTCCTGAATGGCTAAACTGTAATGCAACACTGACACTACGAATACTAGTCCTTAATCACTTGGTTAGTTCAAAGTCAAGCTTGTTTCCAGAGTAATTTTGACTCAATAAAATGTTTTGCTTTGAAATTTTTTAAAACGACTCAAAAATCACGAAAAAATCAAAAACAAAGAAAAAGAAGCATTGGTAACAATAAGAATCCCTCCAGACTTAACTTCATCGTCCCGATGTAAAATCAAGTGAGGAAGGTATTGAAAACTAATTTAAGAGATAGGAATTAGGAGTTACTAGGCTGCTGGTCGAAAATATCACTAGTAAAAAAAGTGCTATAGCCACGACAGATTTCGTGATAAAATCGTGGCTATAGCATCGTAGCATTTTTTCGTGGCTAATCATGGCTATATGAATGAGTTTGCCACGATTTAGCCACAAAAATAGATGACGCTCATATGGCCACGTTTTTTCGTGATTAAAACGTGGCTATAGCAGTTTTTTCTACTAGTGATATGGAGAGTTAGACGACCATTTTGATGTTTCGGTATACCGAAATGAAGAGCAATGGTCCGTTTTTTGTGATCCGGGAAGACTGCTCCGACCAAACTGAAAAATTACTACAAAATAACAAATATGGTTAGTAAAAATTAATTATAAAGGCTGAAATCCGTACCAATATTGTTGTGGCCGAGTTTGGTCTCTCCGGAATGTTCCGTTTGGCTCATCTTAATGAGAAATTGGGCTGGTGCGAATCTGACCGTTCCAAGGCTTGTTTTTCTTGAGAAACACCTTCTTCATATGCTACTAAGTAGTAAATTTTCAATTCGACAGATTGGTTCGCGAGTCGGAGCTTGGTTTCATCTTGGCCGAGTTTTTCTTCGGATTCGAGCCAATCCGGCGCTCGGAAATGAAGTACGAGCGCTTCCAAATCTGCTTGGATTTTTCTTTATAAAATTCCCACTTTATCCAGACGTTTTCAGTAAAAGGACTTGGTTCAACTCCTAGATAAGAGTTTCAGAGAAACCAAATTCGTTGGTTTTGTGTCCCATTGAGCCAAAAGTCGATAAAGATCTCTGCCAACCTCTTTCTCACGTTTTTCTGAAGGTCTTTAATGATGTTGAACTGGTGTGGATGTTTTTTTGGCTTAGATCGCTCTTTAGATGCTCCGGTTGTGGTTTTTCTTCCTTTGATCACATTTTCGAGCCTTAGGATGTGGATGACGAATGGCTTTGCCTTGACTGGATCACTAATAAATTCAAAATAATCTTGATTTTGAACACAATACTCCTTGGAATGAATTAAATCTGAAGTTCTCTCGTGGAGTTCCTTTGAAGTCCATATTCTTGTAATTTTTGCTCCATGGGCTCGCCTTTGTGTTAAAGGGTGTTTGAGTAAAACTTTAAAATGTCCCTTAGATCCTCTGTGAGGTGCTAGAAAAAAACTTAGTTGATTATGTGCTTGGCAGCAATAAAATGGCTAAGATGCAAAGAATCGCTCGGTTTAGGCTGCTTGTAGCTTCAAGTGAGTAGCCTTGTTTTCTTGAGGTTCCAATCTTCAAAATCACCATAAAATGGTATATAAATGTTAAGCTTACTTGGTTATCTCGAAAGTTTTGAGTTAATGCATGATCCGGCCAAGAAAATGTGAAAATTAGACGTTAGGCAATGTTTTCTCGGTCAAAAGCACGTTCGTATGGGGAATGGGATTGTCGGGACGTGGAAAAGAGTAATCGGGATGGGTTGAGACACGGGGAAGGCTGTGACGGGGTGGCAAACTGGCCAGGACCGGTGTTGGACACTACAGTCCACGCGGCCGGTCGTGGGAGGCGAAAGCCTCAACCTTTCGGGGCACAAAGCCCCTGCCACCGGTCGTGGGTGGCTTATGCTCAGGCGGCCGGTCGTGGAGATCTATAGACAGGTACTGAGACCTTCTTGGGACCGCGTGGTGATGCTCCTATGACTGGTCAATGCTCCTTTTTTGGCGAGATCCTATATTTTGCTCAAACGTCCTGAACATGTCCGTATCAAATTTTCTCCATTTTTCTTCCTTTCCAAAGTAATTTCCTACAAAAATCAAAGAATTAAAACTTTAAAATCATTTATTAAAACTTATAACAGAAACTTTCCCTAAGATCAGAGTCTAAAAATGAAAATTAAATAAAACTTAAAGAAATAAAATGTATGGGTTGCCTCCCATAAAGCGCTTGTTTAAAGTCAATTAGCTCGACTTTCAGGGCAATTTTAGATGTGAGGAAGCCTCAGTGGAGAGTTGTGGGAACCGAAATTCACACTGTCAATGTTATGTGGTTCACGGATTCTCTGTAGCCAAAAAGAGATGAAATCAGTCGATGAATACGAGAAATTAGGTTAAGATTACGAAACTAAACTGCGAGCACAATAAGATAGAAATCGTGAGTAAATAGATACGAGAAACAGACTATGATATCGAAGTAAGTAAGATTCAAACTACAAAACGAAAATGTGACAGGATGGAATCAATACGAGACATATTGCGAAGCGAGATGCATATAACAACGATAAAGTAATAGGATTCGGATAAGTAAAACGTAAGTGAAGAACAATACGAATACGAAAGTAAATTGTGGATCTAAACATAATCGTAAACAAAGAACAATATGAAAGTAAATGAAGAACAAATCATCAAACACAGATAACGAAGAAAGTAAAGAGGGATCTTAGTCGAATTCGTGGTTTGAGCGTGCGCAACCGGTGTTTGAGCCGTGGCCGCAAGAACTGCTGGTGAAGAATCCCTAGAACTACATCGTAGACTCGTTACCTAGTTGAGACGCAACTCGCTAACGAATACAGAGATAAGAAACCCTAGTTTTTTCTAAGTGTTTTGCAATGACGAGAAGTCCTCCCGAAGCATCTGTCCCTTTTTCTCATCATCCTTCGCACCCTTTATATAGATCTTCGTAGGCTTGGCTCATTTCCTTTTTCGTCCTCGATTCGTGCTTATCTCTTCACGGAAATATTCCTTTTCATTGATTCGCGTATATCCTTTTTCGAGATCATTCCTTATCTTCTTGATTTTCCGTATTTATCTCGAATCTTGACTTTAATCACGAAACCCTAGTAAACCATCATTGTAAATGGGACGGTTCTCGCACGAAATCGTAAGTGGACTGTTATCGCGGTTTGGGCACTTTCGGCCCGTTTCACGGCTAAGTGACTTTTACGATTTCTTTCGGAGAAACAATTCCTCGTAAGATCATGCGGTGATAGTCTCGTGGAATGGTGAGACCGATTGTATAGTTTAGACTCTTTCGGTGTTTAAGTTAACCGTCATCGTTTTATATGATCGATACGGAATCCCACGGGAAGGATGAATCCTTACGATTATCATCGCAACGGTTTGACGAAAACTCCAATCGAGACAAAACGATTGGCCACAAGACAGACGCTCCGTCTTGGCCTTGGCGCCAAGACAGACGCTCCGTCTTGGCCTTGGTGCCAATTGGTGCCAAGACAGACGCTCTGTCTTGGCCTTGGCACCAATTGGCCCCAAGACAGATGCTCCGTCTTGGCCTTGGCGCCAAGACAGACGCTCCGTCTTGGCCTTGGCACCAATTGGTGCCAAGACAGACACTCTATCTTGGTCTTGGTGCCAATTGGCCCCAAGACAGATGCTTTGTCATGGCCTTGGCGCCAATTGGCGCAAAGACAGATGCTCCGTCTTGGCCTTGGCGCCAATTGGCTCCAAGACAGACGCTCCGTCTTGGCCTTGGGGCCAATTGGCGCCAAAAAAAATTCTCCGTCTTGGCCTTAGCGCCATTTGGCGCCAAGACAAACGCTCCTGTGTTGGCCTTGGCGCCAATTGGCGCCAAGATAGATGCTCCTTCTTGGCCTTGGTGCCAATGGGCGCCAAGACAGACGCCCCGTCTGGATGTTTCTCCGAAATGATTCGGTTATCCGATGCATACGGTGGTTTTGTATCGTTCCAAAACTCGTATCTTGGGATCTTTCGCGAGTTATTCAGAATCCTCAAACGTTAACTTTAGTGTTTCAGTGCTTAGTCGTTTGTGGATGGCTGAACTTCGTTGAGGGATTGTCCACGATTAGCTATACGCGAGGTTCCATAGTTTGGTCGAGAAGAGTCGATCTGGATGACTTCTCGTCGCTCGGAGACTTCTCTAGATTACCATGAGTCTAGACGATAGTAAGTCTAGATGATGGTAAGTCTAGACGACGGTAAGTCTAGATGACAGCGAGTCTAGACGACGGTGAGTCTAGACGACGGTAAGTCTAGATGACGATAAGTCTAGACCACGGTGAGTCTAGACCACGGTGAGTCTAGACAACGGTGTGTCTATACGTGGTTAAGTCTAGACGACGGTAAGTCTAGATATTGGTCGTGTTTCCGAGTAAGTTTGATTAGAGATGCAATCTTTGACAATGATTTCGAGATGATTGTTTTTGACACCAACAAGAGTTAGATCTCCATCCTCCTGTTTTAGATCCTTGAGATGAAACCTCTTCTTGTTCTTGTACTTCTTCTTCCAATGCAAACGCTCTTATCGGTTGAGGGCATCTAACCTCTATTGTTGGGTTTCCATGGGGTGCTATATGGTAGTAAAGGTCCTTATCTACATCATTGAAGTGCATTTTCCCATTTGGCTAGTCCATGACAGCTTTTACGGTTGCAATAAAGCCTCTTCCAAGTATTAAACTAGACAAATGCTTGTCTGCTACGTCAACAACCTGAACGTCAGTAGGCACAAGAGCGTTATTGTTTCCTACTAAGATAACACATAATGATCCTACATGTCTTCTTATTGATCCATCAACAAAGATGATACACATCTCCGAAATCCTAAAGTTTGTGAAACCAATCCATGTAGCTATATGTGTTAGCATGAGGTTTACTCCAGCTATGGAGTCGCATAGAGCATTCTCAAAGACTTCTTTGTTGATGGAACACTTAATTAGGAAGATTCATGGGTCTTCCAAAGTTAGAAGTGTGGTGTAACAGCTGTTGGGATCCCTGATGTTGTTGAACATGCCTTCTATGTGTTCTAAGACTTGTGTTTCGTGCTCAATATACTTCTTGAGCTCCTTTTTAGTAGCCCATGCTTCATCAAACGTCATATCACCTGGTAAGTCTTGAGATAGTGATAGCTCAGGTTTTCGCTCGAAATAACACTCCAAGCGCACAAAAAGTATGATGTAGTAGTTCGAGATCGAATCCACAAAGACCAAAGGTAGCATGTAGAATTTCAGATCAAATAGCGGGCTAAAGCGAAAAAGATGTCTTGTAAGAGATGTAGGGAATCGAAATTAAGAAAGAAAAGAAAGAAAGCAAGCAACATCAGGGTTGTAAATCAATCAAACAAGAGTTGGGCATTGGGTATTCTCAGGGAAACATTTCATTGTTGAATCAAACTATTGACTAGGGAACATATTTTAAACCATCTTGAACTCAAACACAATTGTATAATTGATCTACTTCCGTGTATCAATTCCCTATATATTAGAAACCTCGAGACTAACTTTCGTTGACTCTCGGATTCTAATCAAGCATTTTAAACAGGTTTGATAGGTTCACAATTCACTTACACATAAACTTACATTGGCTTAAGATAAATTGCGCATTTAGGATTCTTTCAGGCATTTAAACAAACACTTTCCAGGCGTTAAACAACCTAAGATCAAAAACTAAGTGATCATGTTAATTTCATGCATTACGAACAATCGTAGATGAAGATCCAATTGATAATATCCCTAATCATACAATTCTATGTTAACAATTCTTGAATCCCTACGTGAGAACCCTAAACCCAACAAGCAAACTACTCACTCATGATCAGAGAAACAACACAAATCAAATCAAAGAGAGACATCATTGTATTGATCAAACATAAAGAGTATGGTTAAGAATTCTTCTCGGATTCAGATTACGGAAGATGATTCTTCTCCAAAAGATTATAAATCTCTCTCTTCCACTCAAAACTCAGAAAAACAGCACAATGAAATAGGAAACACGAGTTTAGGTTTAAGTTATGAAATTCGGTTCACGATAAGTTCGGTCAGGTTCTTCGTAAATTCGATCCGCAAAACGGGATAGGGATCGACGATCTTGAGACAAGGATCAATCGATCCTTGTCCTACTGTCTAGATATTTCAGCCTTCAACAATACTTGCTTCGATGCTTGAAATTCGTCCAAAATGCAATCTTTCCCCACATCCAAGCTCAGTTCCTGTAAAAGCACTAAAGAACACAAATCCGCACCAAAGAGATCCGAATACATACTAAAAACCATAATTCTCAAGTAAAAACCATAATAAAACCGCTAAAATACTAACACATCAAGTCCTCCAGAATTGAATCTTTGTTTGTCCTCAAGTAAAGGAAATGAAGATTAAGCCTACGGGAAAAGAAGTTTGAAAACAAAATGGATCTTATGCTATCAATAAACCTTACTCTGCACTACCTTCCCTAACCATATAGACTTAGCATAGTTAGAACATTCGCTGCATGACCTCCCAAGCCCATCCATACTCCAAAATCTGAACCTACAAACTTAGCATTCATGTTAATAACTCTTTACATTCATTCATGGTTGGCGTGAAACTTCTTCACCAAAGAACTCGTAATGAGGAAATCAGGCTAGGTATTCAAGGCTTTTAGTGGTGAGGCTTAGAGTGTTCCGGATATCAAAAACTGTGTCAGGAAGTAAGACATTATGCAAAATCGCATGAGAGAAAGAGTATATTGATATCCACGTCCCCTAAATACCCAAGTACAAACCACCAATCAAAAAGTAAATCGAATACGTGTAAATTTCAGGGCGAATCCAATCAGAAAAATAATATGCAAATGCTAATTTCTAAACCAGATATCAAGAAATAAAATTTAATTTTCGTTTTTTTAATACACAAATGAAAATTTGGTAGAAGCTAGCAATACAATGACATTTTTAAATTTTAAAACACCCATACAGCATGAAAAATGCAACATATCCATCTAAACCACCAAAACACCCAACACTTAGAAATCATACACTCAAGACTATGTCTAAGCCACCTAGAATGTTAAATCCTACCTAAACAATTAGAAGGATCATGTCTACCTTACTCTCTCCATATTTTTTACACATGTGTGCATATAAGATCAAAAGAAATGCATGGAGATTCAAGGAGATAAGGTAAGGGTTTGGTTGCAGACTAAAGATGAGTTTGGTCACTCAGGATTACCGAAAAGAATGGTAGAAAAATGGGGATATAATCCTGAATGATGGGTTTGATTCCTGATCTTAAGTTCCTGGATCAATCTAATTAAGTTCATTAGTAGGCCAAATAAAATAGAGTTAATAACATTTCAGAAAAAAAGCCTGAGTTCCAGAGATTTCTGGTGGGGAGTTTGGTCATGAGTTATTCTGGTTTGCCTGCGCTAAAAGTCTAAATTAAATGGTCAATGAAAATATAAATAAAGTGCAATGCGCAGAGATAATAGTCAAAAATCATCATAGAGCATAAACAATCCATAAAACTGACTCAATAAAAACATCGAAATGACTCAAACATCACACCAAAAGAAAAAGAAAAGCATAAGTAACCTTCACCAGACTTATTTCACACCGTCTCGGTGTGAAAAAAATCCAAGGAAGGGGTAGATAGAAAATAACAAGAAAACTAAAATCAAGATGAAAAGAAAAGGGAAAGAACAAACTTACCTGAAGACGCGGGATATAGCTGAGTATTGGGACAAGGATCAATCAATCTTGGGACAGGAATCGATCGATCCTGGGACAGGGATCGATCGATCCCTGTCCCTCTTCTTGGGGGCTTTTTTCCTGCAATACTACAACTAAAAACTCGAAAAACATCCAAAGCACTAAAAACCAAAACTCAAAGCAAAAACACCACAAAACTAGCTAAAATGAAAAAGAAAACTACCCAGTGGGTTGCCTCCCATTCAGCGCTTGTTTAAAGTCGCAAGCCTGACTGTAGTGCTGAAGTATCAATTTGGAAGGGTCTTTGAACTCGCTGTGAAGCAAGCTCCTCCATCAAAAATCTTCACTTGAAGGATATTGTTCATTAATTTCTGCATAGCAGCCTTGCCCTTCTCTTTAAACTCTGGTGTGGGGATCGCCCTGACATTGGAGAAAAATTTGAATTTTCCTTTACACTTCACTTTGTACTCAATTGCACTTCCATCGCGTCCTTGAGGGATCAAGGTGAATTCAGAACTCTCCTCAGTATTGTGCTCTTTCTGCTTCACTTTCTTTTTGGTCTTGGCTTTTCTCATTGTAGAATGAACGTCTCCATCCAGGAATTCTTTGACGTCGTTCTTTTCAGCAATCTCCAATGTATCTTTACTCATTAAACCATGCTCTTCGTCAATTTGTGATAAGGAAATATGAAAACAATCCTCGGAGTAGGGTTCCTCCACAACCTCCTCAATCACATCAATCAATGTGTCAACTTAATATGTATACCCATCATTGGTAGGCTTCTTCATTCACTTCCCGAGGTTGAAACGTATATCCAATTTCCCCAACTGCAGATCAATCTGACCATTCTGAATATCAATCATCGCTCTAGCAGTAGATAAGAATGGTCTACCCAAGATGATAGGATCCTTGGGTTCTTCGTCAAGCTCCAAGACTACAAAATCAGTGTATACATAGCCTTTCCTAACACCAACAGGAATGTTATCAAGAATACCTATTGGCTTTCGAATTGATCAATCAGCAAGTATCAAGGACATCTTCGTGGGCTTATAGTTCACCTTATTCAGCCTCTGCAAGAGAGACGACAACATCAAACTAACTCTAGAGCCCAAGTCACACAGAAATCTCTCGAATGTAAGAGATCTAATCCTGCAAGGCAAAACAAAAGGACCTAGATCTCCGCATTTCTCCAGTGCGATATTCTGAAGAACTGCGGTACACTCCACAGTAAGAACTGATACACCTTGTTCTAAGGTCATGAGATCTGAAAGAATCTCTTTCATGTACCTCTTAAAAGAAGGTACAATCTTGACTACTTCTACAAAAGGCAATCGCACATGTAATTCACCGACTAGATTCTTATACTTCTTATACTCACGTTCCTTGATCTTTTGACGAGGTCTAAAAGGATATAGAGGGTTGGGAATTTAAGGCGGAGGTGGTACATACTCATCCTCGAACTCATGTGCCTTCGATTCATCGCGAAAATCTGACGTACCCACGTCACGACAAGGATCGATCGATCCAGGGAAAGGGATTGATTGATCCTCATCCCTCTGTTCAGAGGCTTTAAAAGTGGAATTAGACAAGGATCAATCGATCCTAGGGCAGGGATCGATTGATCCCTATCCTTCTGTCCATGACAAGCCTTTTTCCTCTTTTCCACTTCGAACTGTGATAGCATTGTAGTATTCCTTCGGATTCTTCTCCGGTCTGGCCGGAATGACACCTGGTGGAGCTCTGTTGCTCGCAGAAGTCTGAGCAACCTGTGTTTCTAGTATCTTCATTCCAACACTCATAGCCTCAAACTCCTATTGAGGTCACTGTACATTCTATCAACTTTCTGATTGATGTCCGCAACAAACACTACAAGAATTAACGTCAATTGCGAGGAACAGTTTCCACGCAAATTCCTAGTAAATGGTGATTTGCGAGGAATTTGCGAGGAAACAGAGGCAGTCGTTAATCGTTAGTCGCAAATTGCCTGTCTTCGCAATTTCATCGCAAATTTGCGAGGAAAAAGGTTAGTCGGGTTGTGCTCGCAAAATTGCGAGGAAATTGCTACCAAAATAAATGCGAAAAATTTGCAAGAAAAACAGAAATCACAAAATAATGCAAGGAAAATGCGAGTAAGAAACGCAATAACTAGCAATTTTGTTGCAAAATATTGGGAAAAATTGCAACGAAAAGAGATTTTCCCTCAAAATTGCCTCGCAATATTTTGTGAGGAAATTGCGAGTAAAAAAGCCAGTTCGTCGCAATTTAGTCGCAAAAATCTGCGACCAAAACGCGAGGAAATGCGTTTGTTTCTCGTAGTTTCCTCGCAAAAAATTGCGACGGAATTGCGAGGAAATCCTTGCAATTTCCTCGCAAAATGTTTGATTATTTTAAAAATTAACTGAAATAAATTTAATAAAATATAAATAAAATAAATGAAAATAATTATAAATAAAATAAAAATATAAATGAAAATAAAAAATATTATAAAATTAATTTTCAAAATAAAAATTAATGTTTCGAAAAATAATTAACAAAACAAAAATAAATACTAAAATCTAAATGTCATCTCTCGGCGTCTGTTGTGGCTGCTGCTGAACCTCACTGGTGTACTGAACAAACTCGGGGTTGTTCCGCGCAAGCCAACTGAAAAGATGAGAATGATCGCTAACCTGCTGCTCGTAGCTAACCTAACAACGCTGACCTCCTCGCGAGCCGCGTTAGCTTCTTTGCAAGCTACGTTAGCAGCTGCACGACCCGCCACAACTCCTCCTCGGCCCTCTTCAGCTTCTCCTCAAGCGAATTCGAGTAGAGAGCTGGATGCTCAATACCGCCTGCAGCTGAAGAGGCCTCAGATTAGAGAGACCCAACACCCAAAAACCGGTCTTTTGACCGGGGAGCAAGCTACAGAAGAAAACAAAAACGTTAGTAAACATATTAAAAAAATTTAAAAAAATCCAAAGATGTATTAAAATTAATTACTACTCACCTCGGCGAAAATTCTTTTCTTCCCGAACTGGGAAAGACCCGTAGACTAGACGGAGCTATCTGTGCACTCCATCAAAAGAGCCATGTCCGCATTGGCGATTCGGCGTTGGACATCGGCAGCGAGCTGCTGGGACTTCGCGTCTATGAAGGTGACGTCCGACTTCTTCTTCGTCTCTTCTAGTACGGTCAAAAGATCGGGAATGCCGTCAGCTTCCTTAGTCTTATTTATTTATAAAAGTATTTACATTATTTAATTTTTTATAAACATTTAAAAATTTTAATTTTGTTTATAAAATATTTAAAGCATTTACTTATTTATTTTAAAATTTTTAAAAATTTAAATACTTACGATTTTTTCGGGCCTTGACTCTAAACGAATCACGTCTGGTTGTATGCGTTGGCTCCGCCCTCTACGTCTCAGTGTTCTTTCGGGTCGCGGTTGCCTGCTGGCTCCTCGAAATGTGCTTCTCCCCCCTCCCAATGGGCGACTAGCTGGAGCCAGACGTCGTTGTCCATCTAGTCTGGCCTTCCATTCTCGATCCCTTGACGCGCTCATTTCTTCTTCCATTAATGGGCTTGCTTCGCGAGGCAGTCTTTCACTTTGTTCTCGGACGCCTCCTTCACGCATTCGTCATAAGCTCGGTTCCAATTGTACGATTGCTGAAAAAAGCAAACGTTAAATATTGAATAATTCAAAATTTAATTAATTTTAAGAAATTAAATACTTATGATGAAAGCATTGAACCATGCATCGAGGATGGACAGAGGAACCTTGCTAATGTTTGTGTAAGGCCCCCTAAACTGGTGCTGGAAGATCTTCGTGATTTTCTGCGCGACCTTCCCGTCATCGTCGAACCTGAAATAAAAAAAAAGTCAAATTAGTAGATAAAACAAAAAATTATGAATTTGAAAATAAACCAGAATGTGTCGGGAGGTCATTGCGGGTGATGTTTGAGCAAATCAGCCCGAGTAGGACTCCAGAGAAGATCCTCACGTGAAATCCCTGACGGGTGTGGTGTTGGGGTCTGATGCGGCGGAAAAGACGGGGGCGTCTCCGGAACGCGTCGTGAACTAAAAGCGCTCATACCGGACGTCTGTCCTAGTCCAGGCCTACCTGACGTTCAATTTGGTGTGCCAATTTCTGCCCCAAATCATTGTTTCTTGAGCACCGTATAATCAATCTACTCCAACAGATCGTCACCACTCATATACACTGGGGAGGAAGCTTCGTAACTTTGTTCTTCCTGAACAATTTCTTGTTCCTCCTGTAAGGATGGAACATCGGCAGAAATCGACGATGACAATAAAAACAGCAAGGTTTACGTCCGTTCTTAAGTTGAAATGCTTCAGATTAATGTGCACAGTAAGGACATGATAACCTTCCATGGGTTGTCCAACCAGATAGCTTTCTGTATGCGGGGAAGTCGTTGATGGTCCACATAAGTGTCGCCCGCATCTTAAAGTTCCTCTGTTGTGATTGGTCGAACGTACGGACACCTGCATACCAAAACTGCTGAAGCTCTTGGAAGAGAGGTTGGAGGAAAACGTCTAATGATTTATTCGGGTTCTTAGGTCTGGGCACTAAAATGCTCATGAACATAAATTCCCTGTGCATGCACATCTCGGGTGGGAGATTGTAAGGAATCAAAATGACAGGCCACAAGGAGTGGTTTCTACCTGACATTCCGAAAGAACTGAACCCATCTGTACACATACCAAGATACACATTTCGCGACTCGTTAGCAAAATCAGGGTATACCAACTGAAAGTGTTTTCATGCTTTCGCGTCTAACGGATGTGTAATCTCTCCATTCCCAGTTCTATGTTGTGCATGTCATCTCATCGCAGTTGTGGTATTTTCTGAAAGATATAGTCGCTTCAGCCTGTCGGTGATTGGCAAGTATCACATCCACTGAAATTGTACGCGAGAACGTCCAGTTGTAGGTTGATATCTCAGTTTCCTACAAAAGCAAAACTCTTGCAACTTTTCATCATCTTTCCAAAATATCATGCAGTTGTTGATGTATACATTAATCATTTGGGATGGTAACCCAAGACTAGAAACTAATTTTTGAATTGCATAATAAGACTTAGCCGAATTATTATCCGCAAGCAAATACTCTTTAAATAAATCTGCCCATGCATCCATGCAGTTCTCAGGTAAGTTGTAATCGCTTTTAATTGTCATCATTCTAGATGTCAATGATAATTTAGACAGACCTTCTCTAGATCCATCGTAGATAGGTTGATTAAACGCGTCTAACATATCATAAAATTTTTTTGCATCTACGTTCGGTTCCTCATAATTGGGAACATCAGCAAATGTTGCATTTTCTTGACATGCATATGATGTATTATTAAATGCATCTGGAAACCATATCATGAAACATATTTTCTGTTTCATGCTGCGAATGACCACTAGTTCTTCCTCTATTTAGGTTCCCACGACAAGAGCTACTACCTTATTCAACATTACAACTTTCCCCATGAGAAACCCATAGATAGTAATTTGGGGTAAACCCTCTATTAAATAAATGTTTCTTCACGTTGTCAATTTAGATATACTTTTCGTTCTGACATTTCACACAAGGGCAGAAGATTTTACGGTGCTCTTGCGCAAGAGAGTTGTTTGTCGCTTGATAGATGAATCCGCGCAAACTGTCCCGGTAATCTTTTGTTACTTCACTGGTAATAGGATCTCCGTGCCTATATATCCATCCTCATACGTCGAAAATGTCAGACTCCCAACTCGACATTTTTTTCGATTTTTTTTACTTTTTTTTGTTTGAAGATGTTGTGAATGAAATGGGAGAGTGAGGAGTTGTATATATAGGAAACTTTTGTGAGTGATTTGCGACCACCATTGCCCTAGCAAATATTTTTCACACCAAAAAATAATTTCAACCAATTTTTTTGGTACGCTCGCTAATTCCTCGCAAATATTGCTAGGAAATTGCGAGGAAATAACTTTCTTTCGCTAAGTGGTAGCATTTCTTCACAAATTTTCGACTTCAGTCGGTTCCTAGCAATTTCGTCGCAAATTTGCGAGGAAATTTCTAGGACTGGTTTTTTTCCCCAAATTTTCCGGTACCCTCACTAAATCCTCGCAAGTATTGCTAGGAAACTGCGAGGAAAACACCATCTTTCACTAAATGGTAGAAGTTTCCTCGCAATTTTGCGCCGACAATAGATTTGTTGCAATTTCCTCGCAATTTTGCGAGTAAATTGCAAGGAAATAACTATTTCGCAAAATTGCGATGAAATTGCGACCAAAAAACATTTTGCAGCAGTTAGGTCGCAATTTCCTCGCAATTTTCCCTGGAATTTCGCGTGTTTTCTTGTAGTGAAACTTCCAGCACTTGGTGTAGCATTTGTGTCAAATTACTATCTTTAGAAAAAGTAGAAGATTGCCCTAGGTTATGATTCTGATACCCCGACTGATAGTTGTTCTTGAATCCTCCTGAACAAAACTGCTTATGTTGATAGCCACTATTTCAAAAACCACCACTCTGATTCTTGTTCTTAAATCCGGAGTTGAAGACACTCTGATTTTGTTGGTATGGCTAGTTCTGGAATTGGTTATGTTGGTTGAAACCTCTACTACCAAAGTTCACTTGACCTCTAATGTAATTCACATCTACTTTTCCACCATTCAGCTCCTCAGACATGAACTCCTGATACATTTGTCCCATTTTCTGTTCTTGAAGCACATGTGCATCGTTCTGTTTCCCAATAAAGTGTACTCCTTGTTGATCTCTTTTCATTGGCTCATCTAGCTTTGATTGCAGATCATTAATCCTCTTCGCGTCTGATGATACAACTCTTCTACCATGATCATAATTTGATCTTCGATTAGCCTAAATATTCGCCATGTTATTCACCAACATATAAGCGTCTTCCACAGTCTTGGCCATGAAATCACCATCGCTCGCGGTGTCCATAGCATTCTGATATTTCTCCTCAACCCCATTGTAGAAAATGTTTTGGAGATTCCAATCCGAGAACCCATGATGAGGACAATCATTGAGGTACTCCTTGAATCTTTCCCAAGCTGCATAAAAAATTTCAGAAACCAATTGGTGAAATCCAACAATCTTGTTTCGGAGAGACATATACCTCGATTTCGTGAAGAAATGCCCAAGGAAAGCAGCCTTGATCTCGTCCCATGTTTTCAAAGAATCAGGCTATATATTGTTATACAATCTCGTAGATTTGTCATTGAGAGAGACAATGAAAAACTTGCATTTTAGAGCTTCAGGAGGTACTACGCTGTGCTGGATAGTATTGCAGATGGCTTCAAATTTATCGAAATGGTGCATTGGGTCCTGTGAAAGCAACCCATGAAATTGATTCTGCTGCACCAAGTTAATGAGACCAGTCTTTATCTCAAGGTCTCTTCTCTCTATGGGAGGCGGACGAATCCCAATAAGATTCGCATAGAAAGCCTATGGAGTGTCATATTTCGCCAGAGTCATCTTCTGTTGAGGTTGATTTGCGCGTTGTTGTTGCCCCTCAGCTGCAACATTTTGCTGGCCAATTTGCTGAGCACTAACATTAGCACCACCTCCAGCAGGTGGATCACCTCTTCGAAGGACTCTTGGAAATAGAGGATTTTGATGAACTTGAATGTTATCACCCATCTTATCACCCATGATTTCAACGAACTCAAATTCCTCAATAACCTCCAGCAGTTTCTCCTTCTTCTTTTGTCTCTCTAAACGCCCTGGTTCTGGCTCGAACTCGAGAAGATTCGCGATTCCTTGACTTCTAGTGTGAGGCCTGTTCATGCACCTAAAAGTACAAAAACAAAGAAGAAAAGAAGAGATTAAAAAAAATGCCTTAGGCACGCAATGATCTTATGTTCTAAGACGACCTATTGGTCCACGGCAACGGCGCTAGAAAACTTGATAGCTCAGGTTTTCGCTCGAGATAACACTGCAAGCGCACTGAAAGTACGTTGTAGTGGTTTGGAATCGAATCCATAGAGACCCAAGGTAGCACGTAGAATTTCAGATCAAATAGCACGCTAAAGCGAAAAAAGATGTCTTGTAAGAGATGCAGAGAATCGAAATTAAGAAAACAAGCAAGCAACAGCGGGGTTATAAATCAATCAAAGAAGAGTTGGGCATTGGGTATTCTCAGGGAAACATTTCATTGTTGAATCGAACTATTGACTAGGGAACATGTTTTAAACCGTCTTCAACTCAAACACAATTGTAGAATTGATCTACTTCCGTAGTATCAATTCCCTATGTATTAGAAACCTCGAGACTAACTTCCGTTGACTCTTAGATTCTAATCATGCATTCTAAACAGGTTTGATAGGTTCACAATTCACTTAAACATCAACCTCCATTGGCTTAAGATAAATTCCTAATTTAGAATTCTTCTAGGGATTTAAACAAACACTTTCAAGGCGTTAAACAACCTATGATCTGAAACTAAGGGATCAAGTTAAATTCATGCAGGAACAATCCTAGATGAAGATCCAATTGATAATATACCTAATCATACAATTCTATGTCAACAATTCATGAATCTCTACGTGAGAACCCTAAACCCAACAAGCAAACTACTCACTCATGATCAGAGAAACAACACAAATCAAATCAAAGAGAGACATCATTGTACTGATCAAAAATAAAGAGTAAGGTTCATAATTCTTCTCGGATTCGGATTACGGAAAATGATTTTTCTCCAAAAGCTTACAAATCTCTCTCTTCCTCTCAAATCTCAGAAAAATAGCATAATAAAAGAGGAAACACGAGTTTAGGTTTTAGTTATGAAATCCGGTTCACGATACGTTCGGTCTGGTTCTTCGTAAATTCGGTCCGCGAAACGGAACAGGGATCAATCGATCTTGAGACAAGGATCGATCGATCCTTGTCCTACTGTCTGGATATTTCAGCCTTCAAGAATACTTGCTTTGATGCTTGAAATCCGTCCAAAATGGAATCTTTCCACACATCCAAGCTCGATTCCTGTAAAAACACTAAAGAACAAAAAGCTGCGCTAAAGAGATTCGAATACATTCTAAAAACCATTATTCTCAAGTAAAAACCGTAATAAAAACCACTAAAATGCTAACACGTCAGATAGCTTGATAAATGCTTCCCAATTCTCCCATGAATTGGAGGGATTTGCTTCTCTTGATCTCCAATTGAAATTGTCACTTCTGAACTCAAAGCAAGGCTTATATTTCGGTTGAGTGGCTCGGATTCTTGTTGTCCTCATGAAGGGCGTGCGTGATCCTACTCCTTGGGTCGAGTTTTGATTGTCCAAAGGTTGGAAGTCAAAAGTTAGGACCTCTCCCTCCAGATCATTAGTCTTAGTGACGAATTTAATGGAGTTTTCTTCATTCTCCATTAGTTTCTTTTCAATGTCTTTGAGATGAGAGCTTAGGAGATCAAGATTGATCTTAATATCAAAAATATCAGCGGTTTCGTGGTCCATTCTTCGCATGATTTCCTTGTCCTCTTGTTTGTCATATTCTATCTTCTTGTTCGTTTCATTGGCTCTAGAAACTAATTCTTCCAAACCATCTTCCAGCTCTTTAATCATTTCATTATGTTCTTCCTTGAACCTTTTGATCCTTAAATTTAAGACTCTTAAGTCAGAAGAACAACTCCTTTTCTTGGCCTTCACTTCCTCAGCCAAAGACTCAAGTCTTTTGTCCATAGATTTTACATTCATCCTCTCTTCAAGGCGATTTTCAGCTTCTCCTTGGGTTTCTTTGGAATTTCGCGGGGAACGAGTGTAACAGTGGCTTCTATGTGACTTAGGCTCATGTTTAGGCCTTGAACAGTGAGTTCAAGCTTCTCAATTCTCTCCTCAAGGGCGTAGTATTGATTATCTTTAGTAGTATAGGTTTTCTGCCTCGTTTCGCTTTGAATCTCGTGGAGTTGCTCTGTGAGGTGCTCGACCTTGAGATCCAGAGACTTAAGAGGTGTGTAAGCAGTTGGAGGATGAGGTAAGGAACATGATATCTCTGACCTTTGAGTGCTATGTCGTGAGAGATATCGCAATTGCTCAAGGGGAAGAAAGATGTAAAGATTTCGGTTCAGGGATCTTCCTTCATGGTTTTGAAGTGTAGGTCTTCTTTTCTAGGGCTCATGTGAGTTTTCCAGTGGTATTGTGTCAAGATACTATCCTCCTTGAGTGGATTTGTGGCTTGTACTTCACCTCCAATCACGTTCTCCATGAGGATGATCTCTTTGCTCAGCATACTCTCTCTCAAGCTCATAGCAATGGGGATAATACTAAGTATCATCCATGAATTCGGATGAGTGGGGATTAGGGTAACTAAATCCTTCAAAGTTTTCATCCATGACTGTAGAGAGGCTTAGGTTTTCGAGTTTTAGGCTTTGGTTTTTTGTATCTTCCCTGAAAAACACAAGAGAAACAATTAAATAGGTTATTATGATGGAAAAATAATATTCCTGTTAGGAAAAAGATAATTCCAAGTGTTATTATCTACAAAATAAAAGGAAGCACGAAATTATTAGTAACATAATCTAAATCCTTAGTGTTAAAACCCTAAAAGAATTAAAATAAGTTAGAAGAAAAAGAAAACCGAAATTTTTACAAGAAAACCGCTTTTTTTTACAGAAAAATCAAAATTGCAAAGAAAGGGATAGAAAGAAAGAAAACGTTTTCTAGACCTAATCCTATATCTAAACCCTAAGGTAAAAAAACTAGTTCCTCGACAACAGCAACAAAAACTTGATGTGGGGTCAAGTTTTACCCCATTTAAAACCTAGCTGCAAATGCATAGCATCCGTAGTAATACTTAGGGATCGAATCTAGAGAAACTAGCAGTCACACCTAGAATCTTTATGGTTTTAGACTATGTTAAGAACAAAATATGCAAAGGTTTTGTTGTTTTTATTTGGTTTTTATAGTTTTATTAATGCATATGAACCTATTTTACATGCTCATTTACAAAGTATAGATCAATGAAAAGATATGCATTAGACAGCAAAGACTTTATAGTAAACAAGTAAGAGTTAAGAACGACTAGGGGAATTAAGCTTCGGTCTAGAACACAGCCACTAAGGTATATCCCCTCCATTTTCGAGGTTCAGGATTATCTGTTTAAATACTAAGATGCATCGACTTTTGCACGAGTCATTAATATAAAAACACGCGTTAACTCGGTCAACACTGATTGTTCACAATTCTAAAGTCAGTCTACTTTCGAAGCCTACCTAGAAAGGCTCATCAAATACTAGATCCAGCGATAAAACAAGCTTTTGGAATGATTACCGCTATAGATCTATTCTCGTATCAGCTTCCGTAGGAGAACAACATTACGAATGAATAAAGGTGATAACATTATTGATAAAACCTAATCGACTATTAATCCTATTCAAGTAGACTCATTGACTCCTTGTAACCTACTGCCTAACATGAAAACTAATAGATTAAAAATGTGTAAACACGAAATCAATTACGGCAGCAACATTTTATATCAAATCCAAGGAAGAAGGATAGATAAAACCGAATAATGAAAGAAATATGGATGTATTGAGATGAGACAAATCTTTAGGAGACTACAAGGGGCACGGCCCCAAAGGGTGTCGTCCATGACTCCTTTGGCGTTTATTTTATCTAAAACCTAAACAACTCTCCTCAAAACAAAAGCTAAAAGCAACTACGTATAGTACATTTCCTCATTAGGTCAAAAGTGTGAAAGCGGGCATTTAAGGCCTCTAAATGTTGGGCTTCGTGTAATGATGACTTCAGTTGAGTTCTTGGGCACAAAAAGGCTTGGAATAGATCCATTTGAGTTTGGAGAATGTATGGTTCGAAACTCAAATGGTCTTCCTTTTTTTGGCCTTTCCACAAATCCTTCATCTGCGAGGCAGCTTGACCAGTCTTCAGTAATATTAGTGTAACACTTGGTAAGAATATTACTGCTCCAAATGATGCAAGACCACTTTGGTAAGAAATATAATTCAATTCTATAGTTTCTGCCCAAATTTCATCAAAATTCATTGAGGGCAAGGCCTTCATATTGGACAATAATTCTGATGCTCGAAAACTGTCAAGAAATTGACTTTGCTCCAATTACCACTACAAAGCTCTAAATATCATTGGTTGACATGAAATGGCTTGAAATACCACAAATAGAAGAAAAATACTTGAAATCATTGAGAATTGCATAAAAACACAAATAAAACATACTAAAATCTAAAGGAAAATTAGTAAAATAATGATGTTAGCTATGCCCTTTGTAGTCTCCAAAGATCCATCTTCATCTTCAATACAACCTTCATTCTTCCATAACCTCGGTTTTATCTGCTTCTCTCTCCTGTGATTTGATATGAATGCTTGCTGCCATGGTTGATTTCGTGATTACATGTTTTTAGTATATTAGTTTCCATGTTAGGCAACATATTACCAGGAGTCAATGAGTTTACTTGAATAAGATTACTAGTCGATTAGGTTTTATCAATAACGTTATCACCTTTACTCATTCGTTAATGATATTCTCCTACAAAATCTGGTACAGGAATTGATTTCTAGCGGTATCCATTCCTAAAGCTTGACTTACTGTTGGATCTAGTATTTTGTGAGCTTTCGTAAGTAGGCTTCGAAAGAAGATTGTTTTTAGAATCATGAACAATCAGTCTTGATCGTTTTTATATGTGTTTATTATTTTGAGGCAATTCGAAAGTCTAGGTCTTTTGATATTAAGCATAGAATCCTGAATCTCAAAAGTGGAGAGGATATACCTTAGTGGTTGGGTTCTAGACAAAAACATTACGCCCCTAGTCGTTTTTAACTCCTGCTAGTTCACATTAACTTTCTGCTATTTGATTCATATCATATCATTGATCTACCCCTTCTAAATTGTCATGCAAAATAGGATTTCGTTTTGCTTCATTAAAACATAATAAAAACCAAATAAAAACCAAACAAACCCCAGCATATTTCATTTTTAGCTTAATCCAAAATCAATGGGTCCTAAGGAGACCAATGATCCAAAATCATTCTTGGAGACGAAATCGCAAGAAATCGCCCAACAAAGGAACTTTGAGAAGCTGCATCAGTTTCAATCAAGGCCAAGGTGTATAGTGACCAGAATGATGATTATTTTGAGGCTGCAAAAGTTTTGATCAAGGCAGAGCCGTTCTTCAATTACATTGGAAGGCTAAAAAATGCGATCAAAAGAACAAAGGCCACAACCGGAGAATCACAATAGCAATTTAAGCCAAATCAAATGTCACGCCTGATCATTCTCATCAAATATACTCAGAAAAACATGATAACTTGGCTGGCAGAAAGAATTACAAGACTTTGTCTCAACGGAGACACAAAACCAATGAATTCGGCTTACTCGAAACTCTTATCTAGGAGTTCAACCAAGTCTTACCACTGAAGATGCCTTGAAAAAGTGGAAATTTTATGAAGAATAGCCCAAACAATTTTGGAGGTGCAAACATTTCATCATGGAGCACCGGATTGGCAAGAAACTGAAGAAAACTCGGCCAAAGCGAAATCGAGCTCCACCAAGCGAACCAAAATGTAAAACTGAAGATTCACACTTAATTAGCATATGAAGAAGGAAATTATGAAGAAATACCAGCCCTGGAACTGTCCAAATCAAGAACAACCCGATTTTTAACAAAACGAGCCAAACCGAGCTTTCCGAAGACCAAACTTAGCCGAATCAAATATGGTATGAACTCTAGACTTTTAAACTTTATATTTTACTTACAAAATATTCTATTTTGCAGTGGAGATTCATTTTGGTCGAAGTACTCTTCATGGATTGAAAAAACGGTCAAACGAGCAAAATTTCGGTTTACCGAAACATCACATATGGTCATATATATTCTCCAAAATCTCGACCAGTAGCTAAGTGTTTCCTATTCCTTATATTTTTTATTGGTTTTCAGTACCTTCCTCAATTTATTTTACACCGGGAAGGTGTAAGTTAAGTCTGGGGGGATTCTTATTGTTACTAATGCTTCTTTTTCCTTGTTTTTGATTTTTTTTTACCGTGATTTTTGAGTCGTTTAAAAAAATTTTCAAAACAAAACGTTTTATTTAGTCAAAATCAGTCCGGAAACGAGCTTGACTTTGAACTAACCAAGTAATTAAGGACTAGTATCCGTAGTGTCAGTGCTTGACTACAGTTTAGCCATTCGGGAAAGCTTAGGTGGATCAGCTAACCAAGGCACCATATCACTTGATATCCAGGTAATCCTAAGCCTCTCAATACTTATTGAACTTAATTTTATTTTATTTTTTTGGGGCTTGGTATGCGTTGAATCAATTTTCTCTTCAGATTCAAAACATTGGTCTACGGTTCCCCTCTTTCCTGTTTAATAGAAATCATCAAAAAAGGATGCTTATGCTTATTGTGAATTTCGGAACCAATAAAATTAGAATGTGCTTAAAAGAAAAAAGGAATAAATAGATTGATAGAAAAAATAAAATTATACCCTAGAAAAGTAGGGAAAAATCGATTCTCAAGAGGTCGAAAGAAAAAATAAAATGATACCCTAGAAAATTAGGGGAAAACCAGCCTCTAAAATGCATTTAAAAAGTGAATAAGCGAGAGGAAAGGAACGGATTGTGGGTTGTAAAACGTTAGGATCTTGATTGAGTTGAGTATATGTGTTCTTTGATCGAAACTCCCTCGAAAAGACCGCAAGTTTTAGATTTTTAGGAGTGGTGATGGAGATCCTGGGTCACTCATGTTGATTGTGGTTGAAGCCCAAATTGTTTAGGCCTTACGATCCAATTATTTACCTAATTGACCTAGGAAGTTAGAACACTATAAATAGATGTTCTTAGCCATCTAATTTCGTAGAGAGTTGGCTTAGATTTAATAATTGTGGGAAGACACTCTTAGGGGTCGTGCCATTTGTAGCTTCCAAAGATCCATCTTCATCTTCAATGCAACCTCCATTCTTCCATAAACTTTATTTTATCTTCTCCTTTCTCCTTTGATTTGATATGAATGATTGTTGCCATGGTTGATTTCGTGTTTACATGTTTTTAGTCTATTACTTTGCATGTTAGACAGTAGATTACAAGGAGTCAATGAGTTTACTTGAATAGAATTACTAGTCGATTAGGTTTTATCAATAACGTTATCACCTTTACTCATTTGTAATGATATTCTCCTACGAAATTTGGTACGGGAATTGATTTATAGCGGTATCTATTCCTAAAGCTTTACTTACCGTTGGATCTAGTATTTGGTGAGCCTTTGTAAGTAGGCTTCGAAAGTAGATCGACTTTAGAATCATGAACAATTAGTCTTGATCATTTTTATGTTGTTTATTATTTTGAGGCAATTCGAAAGTCTAGGTCTTTTGATATTAAGTATAGAATCTTGAACCTCGAAAGTGGAGAGGATATACCTTAGTGGTTGTGTTCTAGACCGAATCATTATGCCCCTAGTCGTTTTTAACTAATGCTAGTTCACATTAACTTTCTGCTCTTTGATGCATATCATATCATTGATCTACCCCTTGTAAATTGTCATGTAAAAATAGAATTTCGTTTTGCATCATTAAAACATAATAAAAACCAAACAAACCCCTGCATATTTCACTCTTAGCTTTAATCCAAAATCAATGGGTCCTGAGGAGACCAATGGTCCAAAATCATTCTTGGAGACGAAATCGCCCAACAAAGGAACTTTGAGAAGGTGCATCAGCTTCAATCAAGGCCAAGGTGTATAGTGACCAGAATAATGAGTATTTTGAGGCTGCAAAAGTTTTGATCAAGGCAGAGCCGTTCTTCAATTACATTGGAAGGTTAAAAAATGCGATCAAAAGAACAAAGGCCACAATCGGGGCATCTCAAGAGAAATCTAAGCCAAACCAAATGTCACGCTTGATCATCCTCATCAAGTATACTCCGAAAAACATGATAACTTGGCTGGTAGAAAGAATCACAAGACTTTGGCTCAACGGGGACACAAAACCAATGAATTCACCTTACTCAAAACTCTTATCTAGGAGTTCAACCAAGTCTTACCACTAAAGATGCCTTGAAAAAATGGAAATTTTATGAAGAATAGCCCAAACAGTTTTGGAAGTGCAAACATTTCATCATGGAGCACCAGATTGGCAAGGAACTGAAGAAAACTCGACCAAATCGAAATCGAGCTCCACCAAGCGAACCAAACTGTAAAACTGAAGATTCACCGTTAATTAGCATATGAAGAAGGAAATTATGAAGAAATACCAGCCCTGGAACTGTCCAAACCAAGAACAACCTGATTTTTACCAAAACGAGCCAAACCGAGCTTTCTGAAGCCCAAACTTAGCCGAATCAAATATTGTATGAACGCTAGCCTTTTAAACTTTATATTTTACTTTAAAAAATTCAATTTTACAGTGGAGATTCATTTTGGTCGAAGTACTCTTCATGGATTGAAAAAACGGCCAAACGAGCAAAATTTCGGTTTACCGAAACATCACATATGGTCATATATATTCTCCAAAATCTCGACCAGTAGCTAAGTGTTTCTTATTCCTTATATTTTTCATTGGTTTTTCAGTACCTTCCTCAATTTATTTTACACCGGAATGATGTAAGTTAAGTCTGGGGGGATTCTTATTGTTACTAATGCTTCTTTTTCTTTGTTTTTGATTCTTTTCCGTGATTTTTGAGTCGTTTAAAAAAATTCCAAAACAAAAACGTTTTATTTAGTCAAAATCAGTCCGGAAACGAGCTTGACTTTGAACTAACCAAGTGTTTAAGGACTAGTATCCGTAGTGTCAGTGCTTGACTACAGTTTAGCCATTCGGGAAAGGTTAGGTGGATCAGCTAACCAAGGTACCATATCACTTGATATCCAGATAATCCTAAGCCACTCAGCACTTAATGAACTTAATAATCTTTTTTTTTGGGGCTTGGTATGCGTTGATTCAATTTTCTCTTCAGATTCAAAACATTGGTCTACGGTTCCCCTCTTTCCTGTTTAATATAAATCATCAAAAAAGGGATGCTTATGCTTATTGTGAATTTCGGAACCAATAAAATCTGAATGTGCTTAAAAGAAAAAAAAAGGAATAAATAGGTTGATAGAAAAAATAAAATTATACCCTAGAAAAGTAGGGAAAATCGATTCTCAAGAGGTTGAAAGAAAAAATAAAATTATACCCTAGAAAATTATGGGAAAACTCACCTCTAAAATGCATTTAAAAAGTGAATAAGGGAGAGGAAAGGAACCGATTGTGGGTTGTAAAACGTTAGGATCTTGATTGAGTTGAGTCTATGTGTTCTTTGATCAAAACTCCCTCGAAAGGATAGCACGCTGTAGATTTTAGGAGTGGTGATCGAGATCCTGGGTCACTCATGTTGATTGTGGCTGAAGCCCAAATTTTTTAGGACTTAAGGCCCAATTCTTTACCTAATTGACCTAGGAAGTTAGAACACTATAAATAGATGTTCTTAGCCATCTAATTTCGTACAGAGTTGGCTTAGATTTAATAATTGTGGGAAGACCCCCTTAGGGGTCGTGCCCTTTGCAGCCTCCAAAGATCCATCTTCATCTTCAATGCAACCTCCATTCTTCCATAAACTTTGTTATATCTTCTCCTCTCTCCTTTGAATTGATATGAATGCTTGTTACCATGGTTGATTTTGTGTTTACATGTTTTTAGTCTATTAGTTTGCATGTTAGATAGTAGATTACAAGGAGTCAATGAGTTTACTTGAATAGGATTACTACTCGATTAGTTTTATCAATAACTTTATCACCTTTACTCATTCGTTAATGCCATTCTCCTACGAAAGCTGGTACGAGAATAGATTTATAGCGGTATCCATTCCTAAAGCTTGACTTACCGCTGAATCTAGTATTTGGTGAGCCTTTCTAAGTAGGCTTCGAAAGTATATCAACTTTAGAATCGTGAACAATTAGTCTTGATCGTTTTATGCGTGTTTATTGTTTTGAGGCCATCCAAAAGTCTAGGTCCTTTTGATATTAAGTATAAAATCATGAACCTCAAAAATGGAGAGGACATACCTTAGTGTTTGTGTCCTAGACCGAATCATTATGCTCCTAGTCCTTTTTAACTTCTGCTAGTTCACATTAACTTTCTGTTGTTTGATGCATATCATATCATTGATATATCCCTTGTAAATCGGCATGTAGAATAGGATTTTATTATGCATCACTAAAACATAATAAAAACCAAATAGAAAAAAACCCTTCATATTTTATTCTTAGCTTAATCTAACATCAATGGATCCTAAGCGTGAAACTCTAGTGTTTGTGGATTCGTTCCCTAAGAATTACTTCGCATGTTGTACACTTGCAGCTAGGTTTTAACTAAGGTAAAACTTGACCCCACATCAAAGCAACTTAAAATAATTAAAGGGGTATAAATCAATGGGAAAAATTAAAGCGTTATGCACATAGGACATTTCGCAGAGAATCATGCATCACAGAGAAAACTGATTTGTTCACGGATTAGAATTAAGCAACGTCTAGAACTCGAAAACACTAATTTAGATCCTCTCCACTTTTGAGGTTAGGGATTCTATGCTAAATATCAAAAGTCTTAGACTTTCGAATTACCTTAAAGTAAATTAGCATGCATTTCGATTAGTTCACTTTAGCCAAGACGATCTACTTTTAAAGCCTCCTTAATTTAGCTTGTCAAAGCTTTAGTTTAGGTGATTTAACAAGCTTTTGGAATGAAAATCAACCTATGGACAGACTATTAGATGTGCAAATAGAGTAATCATGCATAAAGATCAAACCGAGACAAAGACTATATGAATCCCTAATAAAATACTAGCATCTCATGATAACATGATCTCTTTGAGAAGCCTACAAACCTAACTAATGAACTGCTAAGACATGTAGAATGAAAAACAACAAGCAATCAATAAGAAAAACATCATTAAATAGATCAAGAGTAAAGAAATCTTCTCTATGACAAAGTATGAAATGTATCTCTCCAAAGAACACTTCAAAACTTGAAAAACAAAAGAAAAGATCTCTCAAAAATTTTGACTGCTTGTAACTCTCTATACAAATTCATGGCTCTCTCTTTCTAAAGGCTAAAAACAACTTATTTATTATAGTATGATTTCTTAGGTCGTCCTTGGTTATGTCGGTTCTTGCGGAATCAAATTCGGTTAAGCGAACCAAAAGTTATTTGGAAAAATTTGTCTCTGACCACGAAATGTTTCTCTAATCGAAGTGTTCCAAAAATGAGCACTCAGCCGATGGTGGCATCTCCATCACCCGGTTATGCAAGTCGTATAAGTCTCCATGAGTCTATAGGTTTCGTAAGTTTTGAGATATTTGCCCCTTTGCTCATTTCTTCGAAGCTTAAATCCATTTTATATGAAAGAAATAATATAAGGGATATTACTCTCTAGAAATTAATATGAGGCTTGAAAGAGGAGTCTATCCAGAGTATATCAAGCCCCAAGATGAGAAATTAAATTCATATTAAGGGTGGAACCAACTTTGAAAATCCATGTCCTAACAGGACATGGTCGTCCCGGTAGATCGATCCACTTATAGGTTTTTGTTCAGTGAAATCTGTAGTCAATAACTTTTATAGGAATAACACAAAAGTTAGCACAAAACAAAAAGTTTCCAGCAACATAAGATCATAAATTCCAACATGCTTTGACTCAATAAAACATAAAAATAACTCAATAAAAATAAAAAATACATAAGAAAAAAGAAAACATCATTAGTAACAGATAAATCCTCCCAGACTTACATTACATTGTCTCAGTGCAAAAGCAATCAACAGTAGAGAATAACATACTCAATAAAATAAAAATAAAGGATAAAAGTAAAAATGAAAAGAAAATGACTCGAACAATGACACCTGATAAAGATTCAAAAGTCCATATCCTGTGTGGGAGTTTATCCTGCATGGGTTGAGAAGTCACTCTGAGCCGTCTATGATGTCTCAGCTGCATCATGTCCAAAGTCTTAAACTAGAGAGAAACTCTTTAAGTATCCATCATCAGCTGGCTCAACTCTCTGCAAGTACTCCTGAAGACTCTTGGTACAGCGTGTCTCAAAACACAAACAATTGTGCTTATCATCTTCTTTAGTCCAACTCTCCTACTGCTCTCTGTAGCTAGAGCAACTCGAAGATTCTCTAAAGACTCTGTCTGTGGTATAGAATCTGAAGCAACAATGCTCTTAGGAAGTGATCCTCTTACTAGGGCAGCAGTCTTGGCGATAAACGTCTTGGCTCTATGATAGTCCCTCATGCCAAGGATGGGAAACTCTGGATATCTCCGGAAATCTGACAAGGAAAAGGGTCGAAAAGGATATGACCTTCCTGCAAAGATGGAATTTACGAGCAAGGTAGAATGTAGCAAGCTAGCTTTGTGTCATGTAGAGGCACAAACTTGTAGGCAAAAGTCTCAGTACCCTAAATCCATCCCGTAAGATAGCAAGATCTAGCAAGTGCTGAAAGATCCAACTAGCCACTGTAATCCATAGGTGTCTCAGCAATAGAGTCTACTCCTCTAAAAGTGAGGATAACAGTGATGATCTCTCCAAAATGAGACCTATAGTTGGGCTCTATTCTCTCCTTGGCATCCTCGTGCTTCACATCTATCATTATCATAGTTGACTCTCTGAGGACTAGCAATAAAAACAGAGATGAGGATAAAGAACTCATCCCTAAGTACTAAACTCTGCTCGGTCTTACTGAAGATCCTCTGCAAAATGAGCCTATGCATATACCGAACCGATATATGTCCTATATTTGCCACCTTCGAATGCTCGGGCCTAAGTGTTTCATGAGCAAATCATTCCCAAATTGTGTAGGCCACATTTTCGAGCTAAACTTGGCTTCATCTAAACATTCCAAGTGCAAAATCTCATACAACTCACCGATAGTCAAAGAGTAAGGGCTACCTAGCTAGCAGATAAAGTGAGAACTCCATCTTGAGCCTTAGCTCGTTTTTCCTAAGGATATGAGAGCTCAATAGTGCTAAGGAACTACTTGGCAAGCTTGTGAAAAAGAAATCTCTACAAAAGCTCTCAACTTTAAAGCTTCCAAAAACCAAGTGACATCTCTTTTCAATCCTAAAGCCTCAAGTGTTGGGAGGTGAATCTTCAATGGAGCTTGAACCTTTATGGTTGCAAGGGCTGCCCCATAATCGAAATTAGTATCCAACTTTTGTCCAACAACTCTTCTTCTTGGTTCTGAAGGTGCCAAAACCGTGCCCTTAAGTTCTTTAGCTCTTGACTTTCTTTGCTTCTTTGATGGTGGAGACCTGGGAACATCATTTATGATTTGAGAAATCGAAACAAAAACCATCTCTTCTACTTGTGTCTCTTCTCCATTCTCATCTGATTCATCACTCAAAGTAGCTTCACTCTCACTAGCTATATCCTTCCCATACTTCTTTGTCACCTTCTTTGAAATCTCCTTAGTAGATGTTTTCAACTTCTTGGAATTTTCTGGTTTAGAAGGATTGCTTAGCTCTTGAATCTTTATAGCTCTTTCCTTTCGGATAGTTATCCTTGTTGATTTCCTCACAATCTCCTCATTGTTGAATACCCTACAAAATCAAAATCTCAAAGAGACAATGAGTCTCTCGAAAAGTTCAAAGAGAATCCATATATGTTCTTAAGCAATTTGTAATAGCAAATAAATATCTAAATGATATGAGAGAAAAATCAAAAGCATCAAACAAGCAAGAACTCAAATTGCTCAAAAACTCAAAGCCTTTTTCGGATTTTTACACTAAGCAAAAAATCATCACCAAAAATTTCAATTTTGTGGTCAGATGATGCAAAATAACTAACATAGTCTAGTTATACATAAAGGAATGGCTTTAGAAAAAGAAAATTTAGCAAATTTAAACACCGAATTTCGGATTTTTTATGATCCCATAATTCAAAATTTTGAAATTTTGAAATTTTAAAATCTAGTGAAAACAATTTATTTAACATATTCTAACTGTAATATATGAACCCAACAAGCTTTTCTGAAGGAAATCTCTAAGAATCAAGCTAAGAGAAGCCTAAATCTAAGAAGTTTATAAAATCCTAAAACTTGTAACTTTAAGAGAAAGAGAGTTTAAGACCATACCTTGATGCTTGAATGATGAAAGGAATGATATTCTTCAATGGAAATCAATTCAACTTTAGCAAAGGAACAAAGAATTTAAGGTTTTGAGATTCTGTTGTTTAGGGTTCTAAAACTTGTTAAAGAGAAAGAGATGAAATTTTAAGAATTTTAGATCCAAAACTACTAAAGTGAAAACCAAATTCTTGTTTTTCCTTTCCTATTTTCGAAATTGGTTTAGTATTTTATGGAAAATTGGTTTATTTATGTAAAAATTTGGTTTTGGACACAACAAATTTAAATTTTGAACCACTTACCTTGGGACCGGTCGAGGACCTTTATTTGGCATGGACCAGCCCATGGAAATCACTCCGGTCGGTCAGAAGCATCGAGGACGGGCCTTTCGGCAGTGTGACTGACCGCGAGCTTTTTCTCGATAAACAACGGTCCCGGGATCAACGCCGACAAATCGTGGAGCTCCTGCTGGTGAACGACGTTGGGGCATACAACCTTGGAAAAGGGTCGCGTGTCTTGCCGTGGCACACACCGGTCGTGGCTTGTCTGGCGGCTGGTCGGGTGCTATCTCTTCTGTTTCATTTTTTTTTTCTCGGCCGGTTCGCGTTCCAATCGGTCGGGTTGAATTCAGGATGGCCGATTAGTGTTCCAGGACATTCTGTTTGGTACCAAAATTTATTTAAAAATTTTTGATGGATGATTTTCTCGAAAGGATTGAAGTCACGACCATTTAGACGTTCTTTGAGTTCTTAAAACGTCTTTTTTGCCAAATTAAAAACTTTTTTGGATAGCCGGTCGTTGTTGCTTAGATCTTTAAGGTTACATGATGAATTTTTAGTACGTCAACGTGATTCTTATATGAAAATGACACTTTTGGCTTAGCCAAGCTTATTGGCTAGCCGGAAAAAACGTAATGTTAGCCAAAAATTAAAATTTGAAAAATCAAAATTCTAACCGGGCTGTTTTGTTCATAATGGTCATTTTGGTTGGGCATCTTCGATGATTTAAGTTGATTTACTTGACGGGTACTAAAAATCTGCATGTTTCCTTTTGTTAAGAAACTTGATCCTCTGGGCAACTTTTGATTTTCAATGTTCCATGGTCGTTTTCTCTCGGGCATCTCATTTATCATATAATGTTAGTTAATAAAAAATGAAGTGAGGGGTTTGTATACTTCTTATGGTACTGTTTAAGACTCTCCGGGATAGCTATCAGTGCTTTAGTACGATCGAATGTTGGTATTTCTCAAGCTTATTATTTTTGGTTATTCACGATATCATCACTTTGTTCCAATAATTTTTGATCTTAGAATTTAGCTTGATTGGCAGTTCTTAATATCCTTCTCCAGTGTAGAATGAATGTTTGGAATTGTCCAGGAGATGGTGTTGACGATTTAGATCCGCTTTCTTGCCAAAATTGAAAACTGATTTTCAGGCATTTTACTCCAGACACTGGTCGACTGCAATATTGTGGCACACTCCTAAATTTTTGCAATCGTCACCCAATCACTGCAATTTTCAGGTTTGTTCTTGAGTCCGAATTTTTTTTTGTATTTTTCTTGATTTTCTAAAATACTGCAATAATTAAAACTAACTATTAGACATCTAAATAAGCCTTTAAAATTAAAAAATAAAATTAAAAACCATGTGTTCACCACATAGCCAACAAACTTTCTTCTTAGGTTTTCCCTTCCCCTTAGACTTGTTTCCTTTTGACCCTGCAACACCATCTTTCTTCTGGTCTGGCTTGGACCAGTTGGTTCTAGTCTTCCCTTTGACATTCAAACTTTCTGCAATGGTCTTTGCTTCTTCTTTTTGCGAGCCTGACTCTATCTCCTTTGAGGTGAACACGAAAACAACCTCTTGCAATGTCAAAGTTGATTTTTTGTACCTTAATGTATCTTTTAAACCATCAAACTAGTGTGGTAAGGCCATTAAGAGCATTAGAGCTTGATCTTCATCTAATATTGTAACATCAACATTCTCAAGATCCGTTATGATCTTGAGGAACTCGTCAACGTTTTTACCAACTGATAGACTTGGTCGCATCACAAAACCAAATAGCATCTGCTTTAGGTGGATTCTACTTGTGAGAGTCTTAGCCATATAGAGACTATCGAGGATCTTGAACATACCAACGACCGTCTTCTTCTTGATGATCACAGTGCTTCTAGCCTTTCTTTGTTTCTCGATGATTGATTTATCATCACGCTTCTCAATCGATTTACCCTCCTTCGTCTCCGATAACGATTCAGAACCCGAAACATCTAATACATCGAAAAGTCCAAGGAGTTCAAGGTGCGCGATTAGCTTCTCCTTCTAGAGCATATAATCGCCAGTACCATTGAACATCTCCACTTCAATCTTCACAGACGACATCGCGATTGATCCTCCTAACTCAACGAGGCTCTGATACCAGTTGTTGAAATTTAAGCTCATATCTATCAATGGTGATCCAAGCTTAGTCTCCTTCTTGAGATCTATCGCGAGTACTTGTGTGTGTTTATACGAGCTAAGAAACAAAAACAGAAAAGAGAGAAGACACACAATTTATGTGTTCGGCCTCCACCACAAAATGTGACAGCGTACTCACACCGGGATCTTGCCCGGAGAATCCACTACACTGGCGAAAATAATTACAAAGACAGTGTTTACTCTCTCTCTCTCAATCTTAAAGCTATCTCACAATCTCTCTACAATATCAGAACAATTGAATCAATCTTCTAAAGAGAGAGAGGTACTATAATATATCAGAAAACTAGAAGATAAACTTCATCACCTTTAACCATCAACATTAGCAGTTTCAACAACCTCTGTTTCGCCTCTGAAGAACACTTGACCCGGATCCGACTCAATGAATCTAAACCGAATCCACCAAGCAACAAGCCTACTAAGAGAATGTAAGCTGAAGAATGACTTAAGTCTTTTTCCAACAAGTATCATTTTACATGCGAAAGAGATGAAGTTGAAAGCGATGTGTATTTTTTGTTTATTCAATTGTTATCATTGCGTAATGGATCATCATTTTGGGCTTTTAATACATTATGGTCGGAAAAAAATAAGGGAGGTGGGTGTGTTCTCTGTTTAGTAAAGAAATAGGTGGGTTCTGGATTAGGTCAATTGGTTAGGGTTTAAATGAGTATCCTTGTAGGGCCCATTAGCCCATTAGTTCTGTCTGAAATTGGCCCAAAATTTAACCCGGTGGATGGTCCCCACCAAACGCCCCGTAGCTAGCTGAAGCATGTTTACCGGTGGCGATGGTAGCTTCTACCCCGACCCGGCTAAATTTGCGGATCCCTAACCCAAGGCTGCCATTGTTAACCTCAGTGTCTTCTTTTTCGCACTCTTCAAGCTGAAACCCATCGAAAATTTCTTTCTCTGTTGGTGGAAAAATCAGGTATTTTTCTTTCTAGTTCACAACCCTAGATCTCTCTTCCCTCTTTCTCTTTCTCTCTTGTTCTTCTCTGGGTTTCGCTCGAAGATGGGTGACAGCGAAGACGAAACTGGATTCCTAGAGAAGTTTTATCCTCTGAACCGCCAAAACCATCGCCGACCCATTCCGAAGCGCCATGCTTATTACAATGAAGAAGACGACGACGATGAAATCGAAGAATATAGGCAGGCCGACGAAGAAGATGGGCTGCAAGGAGGATACAGTCGTCGTGGGAATGAGAGATTTCAAAAGAGACAGAAACCCAACAAAGCGGTTCCTATATACGAATTGGCCGGTCCGAGCGATACAAAAGTCGCTTACGCTTGGAGAGAGCAAGAGGCGTTTGTGTTGTTGGAAGTTTGGGGAGATAGATTCTTGCAATTGGGTCGAAGGAGTTTGAGAAATGAAGACTGGAACGAAGTTGCTGAGAAAGTTAGCGAAGAGCTGAGATCGGAGAGATCAGAGACGCAGTGTCGGAAAATGATTGATAGTTTGAAGAGGAAGTACAGGAAGGAGAAGAACAAGATTGAGAAATCAGGACTGGGTTCGAGTAAATGGTTGTTCTTCAACAAATTGGATATGTTGCTAGGTTTTTTGCCTAAATCGGATTTGGGTTTAGCTTGTGGTGTTGATTCAGGGGAGTTTGTGTTTATGAACACTAAAGTTTATTTGGATAAATCGAATGGGTTTGATGAGATGATGGATAGTCCTGGTGATTCAGAAGATTACGATGATAATGATAATGATGATGATGATGATGTTGATGATGATGATGATTATGAGAGGAGGAAGAAGTTGAATGATGTGGCTTCATATAAGCTATTAGCGGATTCAGTTGAGAGATTTGGGAAGATTTACGAGAAGATGGAGAAGAGTAAGAAGGATCAAATGAAGGAGTTGGAGAAGATGAGAGCTGATTTTCAGAAAGATTTGGAGTTGCAGAAAAAACAGATTGTTGAGAGAGCTCAGGTTGAGATTGCTTGGCTACATGAAGGGGAGGATAATCATAATGATAGTGAGAATGAAGATGAGGAAATGCAGAATGATTCTGATGTGAATCTCAGTGATGAATGATAATAATTCAATAGAATCTCTGTAATTAATGAGAATGAAGACAATTTCCTTTAAATCAATGCATTAATATATTTCCTTATTAGTGTACACTTTTTATGATATTCAGGCTTGACCTTATCTCATTTTTAATTCTATAAATCAGTCTCTCTATTAGCTTCCGTAAGAAATGCAGTTAAAGAGTTATTCCAAGAGAAACACCTAAATCTTTATCTGATGAACACATATATAAGACTCTTCTTGATTAGGATGGATTCTGTCCGGTTTAATCGGCAGATTCATATCTATCTCGAGAGGACCAAACATCAGAGAAGAACAAAAACATAACGGTCTATAATATACAGATAGTTATGTCATCATACTTGGGCAACACAGCAGGAGGATCTGAGCTCATGCCATAAGCAGATCAAAGTGTCGTAGACATCTTCTTCTTCGGGAATAGTGTTATCGTCATGGGCAACTCGAGAGATACTAACCAATGCCTTGAGCCATTCTTCATGCAGACTTGAGAACTCTGACCTTAGCTCACATGACTTGAAATTTCCCCCGATCGATCTCTTCATGGCTTGAGCAGCGTCTGTTGCTGTCTCAACCACTGTGTTTGGTATTCCAGCCATTTGTGCCACTTGTAGTCCGTAGCTCTCAGGACAAGCCCCCTCAGTTAAACGGTATAAGAACACTAAGTCCTGATCACGGCCACGTGGTTCTTCTTGGTTGGATCTTGATCTGAACGCGCAAGCCATGTGTTTCAAGGTGACGTGAGGGTGAGACGAGAACTCTTTGGTGAGAGGGTGGTAATGCGTTGCAAAGAGCATCCGGCACTGGACTTTCTCTACCAGGTGACGAAAAACCTGATACAAAGTCGATTTAAGTTCCAGCGAAACTGAAATGCATTCTATTCTCAATCAAAAGAGAACTAGTTGAAGGAGAAGAGGGGGAGTTACGGAATATGCAATGGAGTATCCATCAAAAGTACTTGTTCCTCTACCCAATTCGTCGAGGATTACTAATGAATCCTGAGTTGCATTCTGAAGAACTGAAGCCGTCTCAGTGCATTCTACCAAGAAGGTACCTACAAACGAAAACCAGATTTTACAACCAGATAAAATCTGCTGTAACTGGTATTTGTTAGATGTTTGAAAATTAAACTTACTCTCTCCTGTCATGATTCTATCAGATGCGCCAAGCCTTGTGAAAATTTTATCCACGAGGGAGAGTTCACATGACTCACAAGGCACAAAGCAACCTAGCTGCAAATAGAAACAACACAAAAGGAAATATATTATTGTTCATATCAAGAAAATTTGCTGATTGCAGAGAAAAAGCAAGTGATTTATGTAACAAATGTGTACAAACTTGGGCAAAGATAACAGCAAGACATGTTGCGCGAAGAAGAGTTGATTTTCCGCCCATGTTTGGTCCAGTCAATAATAATGACTGAGGATGAATGCCGTTTCTAGCCTCGCCAAGGAGTACATCATTTGGAACAGGCAATTGACCATCAGCTACAACTGCAAATGGATGCCATAGTGCTTGGAGTTTAAGTATTGGCCCATTTATTTCTTGATTCTGATTCGTATTTTTTGATTCAGGAAAAATAACAGGCCTTGCCATGTTTCCAGCAGAGAGACATGCAGTGACTGCAAAAGACCTCAAAACATCGAGGCAGCTTATGGTGTGAATGACCTCAGACCATTCAGTAGCTCTTTCGATAAATAGTTCAATAAGTATTGTGAGAGTTTCAGCATTCTCATCTGTCATATCTTGGTTCTGGTACAAGATAAAATAGTTCAAAGTTAGGTACATATCCAAACCATAAACCAAACCAAAATCATATACCAGAAACTTAAGTAATCAAAGGCACATGCATATAAGCAAATTTATAGATAAAGGCTAGCTATTGAACATGGGAACATGTTTTTGACAGGTGACAGATATTGTTGCCAAGTATGAATTTGAAAGATAGATGGGCACCTGATAATTTGGAAAGTCTCTATCTATGGCTGCTTCAAACTGAGAAAGGAATAACTCTAGCCCGCTTTTTCCAACTAATATAGGAAGTTTACAGAGTCTACAAAGCAATTTCATCATTTTTATTTCCTTCTGCAGAGCCAACAACATATCAATTCCACTTCTGAACCCTTTAACAATTAGCCCAAATGCTTTAACCTGCAGAGTAATAAGTTTGGAGGGGTAATGGATATCCCGGCATATTGCAAAAGAAGGAGATCAATTGTTAGTTAGACCCGTAACGTTTTAGCCTTATACAAATCATGGAAAGTATCACTCAGAAATGTGTGGTCGAAACTTACTCGTTGTTTCAACATTTTTCTCCCAAGGATAGCAGGCCAAATAGAGGCTGATGACTGAACGCTATGCTTAATGCGTCCGAGCAGTCTTTCTAAGTCTGGAAGTTTATGGAGATACTGGCCACTGATTTGCATTATTTCCGAGTTTGCCATGAATTCCTCAACTACATCGAGTCTTTTATTGATGCCTTCTGCATCTTTGAGTGGATGGCAGATCCAATTCCTTAAGAGCCGCTTACCAGTTGGACTAACACAGTTATCAAGATATTTGTACAAGGTCCCTGCAGAGCAAACAATACTTAGCTATGTAACTAGTATCAGAATATGAATATCCACTCCTTTTGTCTGCGCTCTATTTGAAGATATAAATAAATAAAAACATGCACTTGCCTGAAGGACCACCATCACAGCTATTGTTGAATATCTCAAGATTTACCATTGACTGGCCATCAATTCTGAGACAACCCCTGTAAACTTGGTATGGATAAATATCACCGTTCTTAAGCACATCCTCTAGCTGCAAGATGATAGAACCTGTAACTTATGAAGATATCTTTTGCTTAACTTGTGAAAGGCGGAAACTAACCAAGCCAACCCACCTTTAGCCTAGAAAGATGATTGATTAGTTCTCCAAAGGCACTAAGGGCGATATCACAATCAGTTAGACCATCAACAACGGAGTTCCACGATTCAGAAGAACCTCTAAAGTATCCGTTAGATTCTATCGTATTTCTAACTCCACAAGCATCTGTATCACCCATTACTAGTGGTATTGGAGACAACTGTACGGCCATAGACCCTACAAAAACCACCGGCATAATCTACATTAGAAATGTTTAATAGATCAACCATTGGGTGCCAGCCAAAAGAAAAATGAATTGCATGCATGAATCTGGACATCTAGTTTCAATGATGAACTCATATGAGCATATCCTCCTAAACTTTTAAGTCACGTTGCCTGCCGAAATGGTACCTGTCAGTGTATACTTCCTTAAAGCCTTTTGAGCTTCTCTTGATAGCCCTGCAATATTTAAACGAAACACACTTAAACTTAAGCTGGCTCAACTAAAATTATTTTCTGTCACCAAAAATTTTTTTAACAAAACAACTGGGTGTGCAAGCAGTTTACCTTTACTTTCATAAACCACTTCCTTTGGGGAAACCTGGAAAAAATATTCAAGAAGGTGATTCAGAATTAATTCCTGCAAACCAAGAAAATGGGCACAATGTCCGATAGCAGACGTAAGATACAAACCACTTCATACCTGCATCAATAAAGCTCCAAGAGCAGCACATGAGGCATCATCGCTGATGGAACCGACCCAAAACCTCAAGGTGGCACAGTCAACGAAAGCAAATCCATACGCAGTTGAACTAGTTTCTCTCTCCATTTTGACCTAAATTCGAAATGTAGAAGCAAAACTGACATCAAATTCATTATGCAATGTAACTGAAAGCCAATTCTTGAACTACTCCCAAACAATTATCCAAATTGCATTAACTTTTTCATGACTAGTGTTGAGCTTAGACCAGCTATCATATTCTGCAAGCACACAAGACTAACATAACACCAACAATGGTAACAAGGACTGAGTCTCCTTGAAATGCAATTGGACACTACAATAATTGTAAAAGTGGAATGTAGTTACAAGGACTGTTACTCTTTATGATTCAGAGAATCTTAAACAGAGTCTGCAGTTCAGTAAAAATCTTTTATCATCAGAATCTCTTGCAAATAAAATAAAACACCAAATCTTGACATTCTAATCACAAAATCCTTAGTGGTGAAAAGAAAATTGCTAAAGAACTGTAAGTTTCGAGGACTCGAATAAGTTCACTTGTATAAGCCAAATAACAAACCTCTTTTATAGCAAGAAGATGGACAGCATCAGGCCCGATGTTACCCTCGCTTGTGGTTGATGGAGTTAAAACTTGAACTAGCTTCCTCGGAATTACCTGATAATCAGACCAAAACAACCGTTGAGATACCTAAAGTATGAAATTCGTGTGGCAAAAAAAAAAGAGAAATGATCAAGTACAGTCTGCATCCTCCTTGACCTTTTCCCGAGATAACTTACGGTATTTGCACCTCTGGCTTTTGCTTGGTCAGATGTTTGTAGCTGCTCAATCCGTCCAACCTTATATCTTCCAAAATAAACAAAAAATGCGTCAGAATAAAAGTCGGTGAAAACATATGAGTATTCCAGTTTCAATGCAAGGCTACTCTCCATGAAAGACAAATGAGTGTATCACATAAAGTAAACTATTCGGAACTATCACTATTGTTTACTTGCAAAAGTTGACTGGGGATAACTTTACCTTGCCAATGAGAACACACAAATATTGTTCAAGCACTGTTTTCACACCTTGATGATGAACAGGCTTATTATCAAATGACAACCAAGAAGAAAACATATCCTAGATTTTCAGAATCCTAGCTAATGTTGGCCGAAGAGTGCTCTCCACTCTCTTTAATCCTAACCAAAATGATAGCGTTCCACAAAGTATGACAGTTTCCTTACCCACGAGCTACTAGCTTTTGCACTGCATCATCTATCCCACTCTCAGAGATACCGACCTAATAAAAAGGGGACATCAAATCTACAGACTTAGTAAAGCAATGAATCAAGCAGGCTAGTTGGTCAACTAATTTACCTGTCTGCATTTTCCCACACCGCTCATGGTCATCTTCCAGTCAAGCTCCTTGTGACCTACTTCTGCATCTAGCTCATAAAGCTCATAAAATTTTCCCTGATAAGAACATAACAAACGCAGATATGTAAGTGAACCAATCACATTGAGGAAATGGATTGAACTCTAGATTGATATTGACTAACCACTTTAAAGAAAAGTACAACATCCATATATTCACTCTTGACACTCCAATACTGCTTCTGCGATGCAGACATTTTTTTAAAAACATCAGGTGGTACGTATAGGGTCTTTCTGTCGTAAAGGGGATCATTAGGCTGTCTTCTATTGGCGTCCCTGATTTGAGAAGGCTCAAGCCATTCAAATTTGGTTCCGTTGTTTACTTCTTTCTTTTCTACACAAACCGGATTCTGGAGCATTTTCAGCCTTTTGTTAGAATCCACTACAGGGACCTTATTCTCCTCAAAATTCATCCCATCCTCCAGAACTCGCTTCAAACGAGGAACACTAGGACGCATCCCCGGTGTTTCTGGGCCAAGAACATCTTTATCAAATCCTACATCTTCCGCTGTTCTAAAATCAGCTGTCCCACAAAAGCTAAAAGCACGGTCTCTTTCTTGAGGCTGACCACTAGTGAAAAGACATTCAGGAAAAACGTTATCAGCCTTCTTACATGCGGACGAATCATGAAGCGGAACAGCATGTTCTCGGCTCCTGAAAAATTTTCAAAAAAATGACCCAAGGCAGTAATCAGAAAATCAATCAAACAATAATCCAAGGCAGTAATCCAAAATCTCCATCATGAACAACATTACGTGACTCTTCTTCTTCTTCTAAAGGAACTAAAACAATCTCCCATGTAGACGAATGTGAAACGACTCGAGAAATTCGAGCCTATGAGTCCCAGTCTGGGAAAGAATGAGCTCCAGCTAATTGTTCAAAAAATTAAAAGAAACGAAGACAATACCTCTCTACAGAACATTCTGGATTATTATCGACCTTTACAAACTTATGCATGATATTGGAGAACAGAGACGGAGCACCTCCGGCGGCTTCACCTGTCTTGAAGGTGGACGGCAGAACACGACGCGGAACCTTCTCCGGCGGAGTATCAGTTCCTCTGACTTCATCCACGGATTTCGATATAAATCCTTCACCAGAGCGTACCGAAGCGTCGCCGTTAGCATCTCCTTCCTTCAAAGTAAATCGCGAGCCTCCTCCACCGCTAGTAGCGTCGGCAGAAATTAAACCTTGAGTCGCCGACGAAGGCTTCTGGAAGAAAGACAGAATCGATCTCTGGCGCTGCATTTCCGAATGTAGAGGGAGTGTGAGAGAGAGAGAGCAATGGTATTTTGATCCGAGAGAAATCGAAAGGGGAGGGAGAGATTAGCGCCAAAAGTCATTAGGTTTCCTGAATATCCCTCTTGACACTATGATGACCGTCCGATTCTCTTCTATAATTGTGTACCGTTGGATATATCCAGGCAACGATTAAATTTTAATAAAGCCACGTCATAAGATCGACACCCAATCATATATTTTTGTAATATTCTTTTTCGTGAAGTGAGAACTCTCCTTTTTTTTTTTTTTTACTTTCGTCAAGTGAGAACTCTCCATGCTTAGAACTTTGTCTTTTCATTAGTGTCTTTCACTATATAAATTAGGGCATTTGTTTATTTCAAATCACAGCTTTAAGCACCGCACCAATAGAAAACACGCTTTCATATAATATTTTCATCCTCTTTTGTGTTTTTCTCTAATCTGAGATTCCCTCAACCTAATCTTTTTTCTTCATATTTGATTTCTCTCTCATAACATTAAATCGTAGCTTTCTAACTTCCAACAATTTCAGTGACATTCTAACTCGATAGTGTTTTAAAAACTTTAAATCTGGATGAAGATCACGAGCCTTACAATCTCCCTGATATTCCGCAATTCTACTCCAACGAAAGAAATCATCTTAGTTTAACTTAACCCCAACTGCCAAAACATCTCTGATGTAGTCCATGATATGTCCAGAAGATGGCAATTATGCGACAGGGTCTGAGGAATCTCTCTAACCAAAGAGAGAGTCCATTTTATTTTCAAGTTCGAACATGACCTTTAAATAATTTTGGACAAAGGAGTACAAACCTTTAACTACTTGTCTATTGCTCTGGGTTCCAAACCCTCCACCAGATTTCCTCCAGTTTCTACCCGTCTGAAACCAAATAAGAAACATCCAAGTAAACCACTACACAAAAGAATCTATCACAGCTCTAGGAGAATTTGCGGTTAAGGTGGATGTCGTAGCTTTTGACGTAGAAAAATCTGAGAGCAAAGCTTATGTTCGAGTGAAAGTAAGCATAGACATCTCAAAATCTCTTCGAAGATTTAAGAAAATAAACTTTGCTTAGTGGAGAACAAGTCATCATATTATACGATTATGAAAGGCTGCAAAAGAGATGCTTGTCCTGTCAAAGACTTACTCATGAGCAAAAAAATGTGTTGTTTACCAGAAAAAGTTACAGGACAACAACAAAGGATCTTCTTCCAGCAGTCAAAATAATACTCCTACATCTCCTCAACAAATTCTAAAAGAATATGATCCACTGTTTGGAGTTATGACTGAAGAACAGGGTGAAGTCAATAAAGCAACAAAAAGACCCAAAATCGCTCAAGAAGTCATAGAAAATATTTGGCTCTACTTGATGACTGCTAAAGGACCAGAGAGAATTATCAGAGAGGAAAGAGTAGAGAGTTCGACTCAAAGCCTTGAGAATGACCCGATAGGACAGAAAACCATTCTTAGATTAAAGGCTCCTCCAATCATAACTTCTTATGTAAACAAGGGTAAATGTGTGGTATATAACTATTCCACAACTGAAGATGAGAGACTTGAGAAACAATCACAACCTCAAGCTCCAAAACCTTTGCAGGCGGTAATTTAATCGGGCAAGCAGTTGACCTTTAAGAGATTTGAAGATACCCATCAGTCAGCAATGCAAGCCTATAATCTTTTCAAAGACCCTCTTGCTTTCTTTTCTCACAGTGGCATTACGATTTTTAGAGTTGGCTCTCTATAGCCTAGCTCCTTGGGAACCACTGTGAGAAAAAGAGCTCCAAGAAAAAGGCCCCCCAAAAGCAAGAGAGTTGCCCAAAAGTTTGATCCAACCTCAGTGCATGCATCAGTAATCAAAAAGTTAGGATCAAAGACAAGCTCCACAGACAAAAGAAAGATGACAAATGAAGTCAACAACCATCACAAAGGTGCGAAGAGCACTACTCAGAGGTTATCCCAAGTGAGGGATCGCCTATAGCTTAAATGAGCATATTAAGCTGAAATTTTCAGGGAGTAGGTGGCCTCACGACCTGACAATTCCAAGGCTCAGGGAATTGCGTAAACAACACTTCCTGGAGCTTCTTTTTTTTATGGAGACGAAGAATTACAAGAACGTTTTGGTAGACCTTTAGAAATGGTTGGGTTATGGAAAACTTTTTACGCTGTATCCTCAAGAAAAAAACGGAGGTTTAACACTTTTTTGGAAGGAGAATGTTCAAGTAGAGTTCAAGTTCGTAGACAAGAATATGTTAGATTTGTATGTTCAGTTTGGTTCGGATGTTTTCTATGTTTCTTGCATTTACGGAGATCCCAATGAAAGTAAAAGACATTTTTTTTTGGAACGTATTCAAAGGGTTGGGGTTACAAGAAAAGAATTTTGGTGTTTAATTGGCGATTTCAACGATATTCTACATAATGGAGAAAAAATAGGAGGTCCTCAAAGAAGTTTGATCTCTTTTCAATCGTTTGTCAACATGATCACCTCCTGTGAAATGTGTAAATTAAACAGTTTAGATAATGGTTTTACTTGGGGTGGAAGGCGATATGAGTACTAGACACAATGCAAACTTGATCGCTGTTTTGGAAATAAAGAATGGGTCAAACAATTTCATGTCTCAAACCAACATTTCTTAGACAAACGAGGCTCTGATCACCAACCTATGCTGCTGAAACTAGTCTCCTCACAAGCTTCTTACGTAGGCAATTTTAGATTCGACAAAAGATTTCTACACAAACAAGATGTGCAAAAGGCAATTGCGGATGCTTCGTGCAATCACACTCGGGTAGAAACATCAAATGTATTTAAAAAACATAGAAGATGAAGGAAAATTCTTAGTGCTTGGAAAAAGAAAAACATAACAAATTCTTCAGATAAGATGAAGGAGTTAGAAGTTGCTCTTGAAATGGAACAATCGGCTTATAAAGTCACATACTTTTCAACTGCAGAAGCTGAAAAAAGAGTTGATCAAAGCATACAAGGAAGAAGAATCATATTGCAGTAAAAAAAGTTGAATCAAATGGCTCCAAGAATGGGAAGGTAACACTAAATTTTTTCATGCGGTTATTAAAGCTTAGAGAGGAAAGCAACACTTATCAAAGCTTGTGGATGACCAAAGAGTGACACACCGTTCTCAAACTTCAATGGGGGACGTGGAAATAAAGTATTTCAATGAGCTTTTTACTTCATTAGAACCTCAAGATTTCAGTGAATGGTTCTCGGATCTCTCACTAAAAGTCACACAAGCTATGAATGAATCTTTGGTTAAAGAAGTATCCAAGGAAGAGGTTAAAGTAGATGTCTTCTCCATTAAACCCTCAAGCGCACTAGGGCAAATGGGATGAGATGCCATTTCTCCCAACACTTTTGGAGCATAATTGGTGATCAAGTGACTCAAGAGGTCCATACTTTCTTTACAACTGGAGCAATGCCGACAAAATGTAATTTCACGCAACTGTGTCTCCTCCCTAAAACAATCAACCCTTCAAAGATGAGTGACTTACGACCTATAAGCCTTTGTTCAGTGCTCTATAAGATTAGCCTCATGGTTTGATTCATCTTAAAAGGAGAATTTGTCAAGGAGACCCGCTTTCATCCTTCCTTTTTGTATTATGCTCTAAAGGACTGACTCATCTTTTGAATAAAGTTGAAGCGGCAAACTCACTAAATGGAATACAATTCAGTGAAGGAGGACCAACATTGCATCTTCTTATATATATCGATGACAACCTGTTCATATGCATAGCATAGGAGCAAGAGTGCACTGCCTTACAAAAAGTTCTACAAAGATATGGAAATGCAACCGGACAAATGATCAACCTAAAAAAATCCTCTCTAACTTTTGGTCACAAAGTCTTGGAAGAAATAAAGGAGGCTATCAAAAACAGATTTGGCATCTATAATGAGGGTGGCACATGCCCTTATTTGGAACCGCCTGAGTGTTTCAGCGGCTCAAAAATTGAAAAATGCTAAGTTTCATTCAATCAAAATGAAGTCCAAAATGACAGGTTAGTTCTCACGAATGCTCTCTACAGGTGGCAAAGAAATGCTGCTCAAAGCTGTAGCTCTATCCATGTTAGTGTACGCGATGAGTTGCTTTAAAATTCCAAAAGCCACTTGCAAATCCTAAATCAGTACAATGGCAGATTTTTGGTGGAATTCTCTAGAGCACAAGAGCAAAAATTCACTATCAATGCTAGGAAAAGATGTGTCTAACAAAAGAACAAGGGGGATTAGGTTTCAAAGACATAGAGTGTTTCAACCAAGCCTTGTTAGCCAAACAAGCTTAGAGGATAATTCAAGAGAAAGATAGCCTATCATCAAGAATTCTTAAAAGTAGATACTTCATTGACTCTGATTTCCTATATGTGTCTGAAGGGAACCTACCATATTTTGCCTGGCGAAGCATCATCTATGAGAGAGAATTGATCAAAAACGAAATGAGACAAATGATAGGTAATGGAAGAAACCTAAGAGTTTGAATCAATATGTGGATTTTCATAAATGGTATGAGAAGTCCTCTTATAAAGAATCCTATCTTTGATTTGGAGCTAATGTTAAGGATCTCATAAATGCTGAAAACATAAGTTGGAACCTCCCGATCCTTGAAGATCTCTTTTATCCATATGACATACAAAGTATTGTCTCCAAAAAAACTTGTTCCCTCCCAAGAAGACTTATGGTCATGGACTCTCACCAAATCAAGTGAATATAATGTCAAAACAGGCTACATCATGGCACACAACATCAAAGCATAGAAAATGATCAAGGAAGCTGAGTCTCTACCATCACGTAATAAAATTAATACTAGAACATCGGAAGTGCAAACTGCACCAAAGATCAAAATTTTCATGTGGAAAGCTCTGAATCGATAACAAGAGGAATGAATATTGATATGTGTTGTCAAGTTTGTGGTATAGAAGGAGAATCTTCAAACCATGTTCCCGTCATTTGTACTCTAGCCAGGCAAATATGGGCGCTATCAGGTTTTCTAGCATTTCAAGAAACTTTCAATAAAAGATCAATCCTATCAAAGCTTCTCTGAGACTTTCTCGGCAGCAAAAAATCCACTGGTACCAATTGATACAAGAAGATTAGTCCCTGAGATTTTATGGTTCCTATGGAAAAACAGGAACAAAATAGTGATTGAAGGACATCACATCGAAATCCCACAAACCATGGAGAAGATAAAGGAAGCGGCAAACATGTGGTTTCTTGCTTAAGAAGAAACATAAATATGCAACAGAGTTAAACAAGAAACGACACCAAAGGAACAAAAGAAATGGCAACCTCCAAAAGGTAACAATCTAAAATGAAATGTTAGTGTGAGCTTGTCAAAGAACAATAATGTTGCAGGTATGGCATGGATTCTCAGAAATTCTCATGGCTCTTGTTCTTCTACACAGCTGAAGAACAATGTTTTATATACACTCCAAAGAAGAGGCTGATCTACAGAGCCTACTATGGGCCATGGAATGCCTAAGACATCAAAAGATTGATAACATACCATTTGCATCAGAAACTTCAGAACTGCTTAAAGAAGTTCTACGACAAAAAAACATGAACTTCTTTCAGGCACGAGGTCTCTGAGCCCACTCTACATTTGAATAATTTTTTGGCATGGAATCTGGATTTTGAAGTAAGATCAACAAAAAAATGTGCCTATCTCATTGCACATAGTGTCATAAGAGATGAAAGATACAACTCATATGTTGAGATTTCACACCCTCGATGGCTACATGATTTGGTCATGAATGAGAGAGTCTCCTATGTTTGTATGACACTTTAAATCTCCCTTGTAGTTTAAACGAGATCTCTTACCAGCAAGTTCTAGCTTAAGCTTTGTATTGTTGTACGAACTTTTCTTTTGGAATGAACACTTCAGATGAAAAAAGAAGATTGACACCCAATAAAAGAAGGTCGGACCATTCAAGCCCTACCGTTAGTGAAAAGACTCTTAAAAATAAAAAAGTGGTATCCTCTACTCTTCCATAATCTCATATATTCTCTACTCTTACTAAGATGTTGTAATTTCTACTTTGCCCATCACTTAACAAATTAATTTTGATAATAAAATCAGAAAAGTACTTCATCAGATAATTTATCTCTCCTCACTCTTTTCTTCTTCGTAACCTATCGACAAGGAAGTGAAAGCTTCAAGATCTAAATATTTTGTCTTCATTCCTCAATCATTGAAACCAATGCTTCAAAATCAAGGTCAATGATGCTTCTTTTACATAAATCTATTAAACTTGAGGGAGATTGAGCTCGATTCGAGCATAGGAAAAGAAGTAAAAAGTTTGTCATTTGTGGAATTTAGGGATTTTAAATCGATTTAATATTGGTGTTAGTAAATTAGGTTTAAGTTTTAAGACGAATATGAATTTGGTTTAAACGTAGTTCAGTGTGGGTTTAGTCGTAGTGAATCGTAAGTAGATCTATGTTTATGTTTAGTAGAACTTAGTAAAACTGGTAAAACTTGTACAGTTGAAGATTTGCATAACTGGTAAAACTTGGTAAGTAATTATTCGTATAACTTTATGACTTGGTATAACCAATTCAAATATGAGAGTACTAATGAAAATTTTATTAAATTTTTTAGAGAGGATGGGTAGTTCTTCCACAAACATATTTTTCATGATGGAGGATATTATTCAATGTCTATGAAGGTTCCTATAAATGGCATCAAAGAGAAGGTCGCTTGTATGGTATAACGTTTGAGACATCATATTTACTCGAGATATCATATTCAAAGTTAGTGGCTAGGATATGCAGAAAGGTTGAGAAAAAATATTATGTGCTTCTTTATTTGATTCTTTTTGTTTGTACGACAAAATATAATTTATTTGCAATTTTAGGTATAACTAAAAAACGTAATTGATTTACAAATTTTAGGGAGATAAACGTAACTAACTTTTAAATTCAGTAAGTAAATTCATATTATTTTATACAAAATAAAAATTTGTATTAGGTATTAGTTTTTATAGTGATGTGGATACCAAACGACAAACAAATAGTAATAAAAAAACAAACAAGAAATAAACCGAAAAAATCATCATTATACTAATTGTTTGGGTAAATTTTTGGTCGATTCTTTATGCCATTATGGAAAGAGGAGATTCAAGTAAGGAAACTATGAAAAGTTGGCGAAAAGGTATTGCATTGTATTGAATATGTGAACAAGTCTTTGAATATGTGAATAAGTCTTTGAATATGTGAATGAATACAGTAAGGTTTACAAGGTGAAGTATTTATAGTATATCGTTGATAATGAGGGTCGAATCTCCCTGAGATTTATCTTATATATTACGTTGACTCGTGCTATTTTATGAGAATCTCGAATGTAGGAATGTTTCCTTTATTCTCCCTCAATGCAACTATCATGTATATCTAGAGGAATAAAAAGGGAATCTTTCCTTTTTCATCGTTGATATGCCCCTTGGTCGGGTAGTCGGTCTTGTTGTAATCTTTGGTATTATTTCCCTTGGTATTGCTTCATTTGTTGCTTTGTTCGCTGGTTCAATCATTGCTTAGAGCGCAACACGTCTCCTTGATGTCGGGAATGATTTTTTTTTTCCCAAAAGTGCCCCTTAAGCTATGCTTCTGCTTGTTGAGTCATGGCTTAATTACATCGCTGCCTAATAAATCTTTCGCGGCTCCGGTTGTTGTTTTGATCATCGGTAACCTCCTTGGTAACTTCGCTGATATAGTTAAGGATAAGAACATTACGATTCTCCATGATAATAATTACTTGTAGCAGTAAATAACATGTATATTTGGTGTATCTTGCACATGATCCGTGGTGGGTTCCACATCTTTTAAATCCTCCATCTTTATTGAGTACCGTGAGAAAACCTTTGCTCTTCCCCCTTCACTGCTATATAACTTGCCTTCATCAGAGACGAGAAATTCACTGCTTTCTTCATATTCTTGCTCTCCAAAAAAATTCCTTTTTCTTCTCGTCGTCTTCTAAGTTTCGTCAACCTTATCTCTTAAACTGTTACTGGTAAGTTTATATTGTTTTTGAAAGCTCTCTTGAATCGTCTCTAGGGTTTTACTGTTCACCCGCCTGATCTCTTGTGTTTTCGTCTTTTCAGAGAATTTCAAAGCGCAGGGTTCCATAATCTTTCAATCAGCACGAGGGAGGCGAGAGGAGACGATCAAAGGACTCTGACTCCAGCGACGAGGGCAACTGGCGTATGGTGGAGTACACTTTGTCGGTGTCGCACAGGTCAAAGGACATACAAATCCTCCTTCTTCTTCCCGGAGGGGTGGACCAGAAACACCTCTAAGAGAATCTGTTTCTCCTTCTCTCTGTGATCGGAACTTACAGGGCCTGGGGGGAGAAGGTATTCCTGTAGGATGGTGACTACTTTCGTCATCTTGATATGTCTTCCACCTTTGCGAAAGTTCAGGCAAACCTTCTAAAGGTATGGTTTGAACATTCTTGTTGCTCTCATCTTTGGGTTGTTTTTGTAGGTTCGACCATGTCTGCTTTCGGAATTTTGAATAGATGATATCCATTTGTTATCATATTGAGGGCAGTGTTTCCATCAGTGTAGGTAAGCCGAGCAGGAGGGAAGGTTTGAGCCAAGAGGAGTTGACCAGGAAGTAGTGCGATGAGCAGATCGCCTTTAAGAAGGTTGTGATTTCGCTGGAGTTGGCCGATACCTATGAAAGAGAAGAAAGCTTGGAGCTCAAATTGAGCCTTATGGCCTCCGAGGCGGAGCGACTAAAGGCAGAGAAGAAGCTACATGAGCAATCATTGCTCTGGAGCAGATCTTGTCTGCGCAGCCTGAGGAGAAGGAGCTGGCTGTTTACACTGCAGAGGTGAAGAATTGCTGGTTCTTTATGAGGGAGTGGTACCTGGAGAAGACCAGCGTATGGAATCCAGCACAGGAACAAAAGAGGTACTGCTTTGTGGAAGAACATGAGGTGGCGATGCGCAGATTACCAACACCAACCTTCAGAGACGACATCCCTCTGATTGAACTAAGAGCGAAACCAGCGCTTCAGCTAGCGTATAGAGGAGGGATCTCTATCAGAGAGCCCTCTGGTACTATTGGGGACCACCAGGGAGCGGTTCCAAGGCAAAGGTTGGCGGGAAGGACAATGGCAAGGGAATCGTCGTCCACGAACCTTCGTCAGACGATGATGATTAGGTCCAAACCAGGGCGTAGAGGCACAGTTAGCCCTCACGCTGTTGGCTTTCGTGTTGAGTCGGAAAAAATTGATTCTAATGAAGCTTTGATCATGTACCCCTTGGATCCTTGTATAGCTCTCCCTTTGCCTTATGAGTTTTTTGTATACGTAGATTTAGCCTTAGCTATGTAAAGTCATTTGGGCCTTAGTCTTTTTCTTTGAATGAATATTCTTTTGATTCTTCACGTCTTTCCTGTTTTTGTTGAATATGATATGCAACATTGTAGAAATCCTCTCGGCAATCAAAAAAGATCATTAGTAGAATTTCTGCCTTGGCACGTGACCAAGGTAGAGAAAAATTTTAACTCTGTATGTAAAGTAAAGATGATGGGACTTCCCTCAATTTTTGGCCTGAGTTGGATCCTGATAAGGATGTGAAACTTTTCTTGTCCCTTGACCAAGGTTAACCAAAGGATAATCATGATCGTAGTCATTCGCGTGGGTTGCCCAACTTTCTTTGACACTTGGCCACAGTTTAGATGAAGGAGTAGATGACCGTAGTACAAGTATATATATCATACCTTGCTTGAGATTTATGGAGAGAGAGAGAGAGGCTTGCCCCTTGCCCCTTAACCTTGGTTTTCGGGGGGGGGGGGGGGGTTTTCNGATCAGAGTCATTTTTCTTGCAAAGATCGAAAATTTTGTGACCATGGTCATTGCATTAGTTAGGCACGTACAATTGATGTAACCAAAGTCAATAGCCCTGCTTAGGCACATGGTCTTGGTGTGATTGATGTGTTAGTATTTTAGTGGTTTTTGTTACAGTTTTTACTCGAGAATTATGGTTTTTAGTATGTATTCGGATCTCTTTGGCGCAGATTTATGTTCTTTAGTGATTTTACAAGAATCGAGCTTGGATGTGCGAAAAGAATGCATTTTGGATGGATTTCAAGCATCGAAGGAAGTTTTCTTGAGAGCTAAAAAATATCCTAACAGATGGACAAGGATCGATCGATCCTTGTCTCATTATCGATCGATCCCTGTCCCGTTTAGCGGACCGATTTTACGAAGAACCATACCGAACTTATCTTGAACCAAATTTCATAACAAAAACCTAAGCTCGTGTTTCCTGTATCATAATGCTATTTTTCTGTGTTTTTGAGAGAAAAAAAGGAGAGATTTGTTACCTAAGAAGAAGAACCATCTTCCGTACTTCGAATCCGAGAAGAATTATGAACCTTACTCTTTGTTTTATTGATTAATACAATGATGTCTCTCTTTGATTTGATTTGATTTGTGTTGATTCTCTGATCATGAGTGAGTAGTTTATTCGTTGGGTTTAGGGTTCTCGCATAGGGATTCATGAATAGTTGACATATAATTGTATGATTAGGGATTTACTCAATTGGATTTTCATCTAGGATTATTCGTAATGCATGAAATTAAATTGATCACTTAGTTTCTGATCTTAGGTTGTTTAACGCCTGGAAAGTGTTTGTTTAAATGCCTGAAAGAATCCTAAATGAGCATTTCATCTTAAGCAAATGGAAGTTGATGTTTAAGTGAATTGTGAACCTATAAAACTTGTTTAGAATGCATGATTAGAA
>OVAN01000450.1:0-60403 GCA_900406275.1 Anastatica hierochuntica
ACAAATGCGAGATGGGAGGACAAGCTCTGGCAACCCTCAGACCCGTAAGCAGTTTATCCCTCTCGGCCTTCTTAAAATTTACGACCAATGCCTCAGTACAAAGAATAAAAAGATAAGGTGAGAGGGGATCACCCTGTCGAAGTCCTCTTTGCGGAGAAATCAACCCATGTGGTTGTCCATTAATAAGAACCTTATATTTAACCGAACGTATGCACCACATCATCCAGTCTATCCATCTGTCAGCAAACCCTAACTTCCTTAATAAATGCTCGATAAAAGACCACTCCATCCGATCATACGCCTTACTCATATCTGTCTTAATCGCCATATACTTGCTCTTACAAGACTGATTGGTCCGTAAGCCATGAAACATTTCCTGAGCTATAAGAATATTATCCGAAATCAGGCGACCGGGAACAAAAGCAGATTGTGTCTCGGAAATCAGATTTGGTAAAACCCTCTTCAAACGATTACACAAAACCTTTGATATTATATTATAACCTACATTGCAAAGACTAATTGGACGGAACTCCGTCATACATGTTGGGCGCTCGGTTTTTGGGATTAAGCAAATATTCGTCATATTCAAATTTTCGTCAAAAACCCCCTGCTCGAAAAAATTATTAACCGTCCCCATAACATCAGATTCCACCAAATGCCAAAATTTCTGGAAGAATAAAGCCGTCATACCATCTGGCCTTGGAGCCTTTTCCGCATGCATCATAAACAAAGCCTTCCGAACCTCGGCCTCCGTAGCTGGAGCCGTTAACCGCTCATTTGTTTGTGCTGTAACCATTGGTTTAATCTCATTTAGAAACTCATCAAAACCCGAGGGCGATGATGATGTAAAAAGATCCATAAAATAGGTTTCAGCGATACCCCGAACCTCTGCCTCCTTAGTACACCAGACCCCTCCTACGTTATGTAAACCTACTATCCTATTCCGAGACCGCCGTTGTTTTGTCTGTGCATGAAAATAAGCGGAATTATAATCACCCTCCCGGAGCCACATAATCCTACTTTTTTGCTGCCAAAATAATTCCTCATCCTTGTAAGCCTCCTTGAGTTTTAGATTAAGTTTTAACAGATGCTCAGGTGGACAAAGGTCATCATCCTGAGCTTTCTCGATAGCCAATTTTAAACGTTCAATATCTTCCCGACCATTGGAGTCAGTTTTCTTCCGCCATCGAGATATCTCGCGGCGACAATTTACAATTTTAGCAGATAAACCTCCCCCGGTCAGGGTACCCATCCATCCCTCCGCTATAGCCTCCACCAACCCTTCCTTTCCAATCCAGCGTTTATCAAACCTAAATTGCTTCCGACCCTTTGGTTTCTTATCCTCAATAGTTGCAAGTATTGGGCGATGATCCGATCCTATCATAGCTAAATACTCAACATGTGAGAAAGAGAAAAGCGTATGCCAATCCTCATTAGCTAAAGCTCGGTCTAACCGACATCTAACCAATTTTTTATGCCTCCACCCGCGCCAAGACAAAAGGTTTCCAAAACTAGTGAGATCCAACAAACCACCATTGGAGATCATATTATTAAAATGCACAAAAGTTGATACACTTCTCAAATTACCCCCTCGCTTCTCATGATTACACGTTATTTCATTAAAATCCCCAATAAGAAACCAAGGATCACAACGTGAGATGCCATAGCGTGTTAAACGCTCCCATTCTTCGCTCTGTTTTTTAATAACCGGGTCACCATACACAAGAGAAAGGAAAACACGTTTCCCTTTAATATTTGCCTCAATATCAATAATACGATTGCTAACATATAAAATTTGAACCTCAAAATCTTTATTAAAAAATAAGGAAAGACCACCACTAGTGCCACTTGGGTCTTCCGTTACAATATTATCATAACCAAAATGAAACTGAAATTGTTGCATAAAAATAAAATCCTGCTTTGTTTCAGAAAGGAATAAAAAATCCGGTTTATATTTCTTCCATAACTCCCGCAGATAGCTTATTGTCAATTTATTACCCATCCCCTGACAATTCCAACTTAAAACTCGCATTAATCCGATGATGATTTAAAAGTGGGATGAGATCCCTGTTTGCTTGTACCACCTTTGTTTCCTGTCGGGTAAAGCCCTTCCCCAATTCGAACCGTATTCTTCGATACCGCCTTCTTCCTAGGAGAGACAAGCATCTGAACATGACGCTTCTTAGAACAAACTCCTGGCAACACTGACGTTCTCGCGCCAGACTTCTTTTTGGCCACGGGAAGACCGGACGGTATCAGCTTAACTGGTTCCATGGTAGTAACGGCTGCCTCTGGGCATTCTTGTGCCAGCTCAACAGCGATAACAGTAGACACAACATCATCAGTCATCGCATCACCATTCCCATCTGTCATTGCCACCAAAATATCATCAGCTGCAACCCGCAGCTCCTCATTTCCAGTATGAACCATAGTTTCCTCAGTAATCGTATCCTCTGTAACCATAACCTGAGCCCCCTCATCCTTACCCTCCACGCCAGTGACCCGATCCTCAGAAGCCTCTTTCACAACTCCATCAGAATAAGCACCAGCTCGAGGAACCGTCTCCGTAATCTCACCCGGTTCCGCCTCAAAATCCAGTGACCGTCGCGCCTTAACCGTAGATCGTTCTGCCCCCTCCCTACACACTTCTACCCCACCAACCATAGCTTCCGTCGCAACCCCCAACGGTTTCGTAAAACCTTTAGACGGTCCCTCACCGCCATGCCTAGCCACCTTACCATGATAAACACGTCCGCCTTTCCCATACTTTGATTTTTCCGCTGGCAAATAATGTACAACCTCCTTCCCTTTGCCTCCTTGGAAACCTTGACCAGCCCCCTTACGACCATATGTCTCCTTCGTTTCTCCATTAATCACCATGCCTTTATAGCTCATCGGCTTCGCATCCGGACCCGCTCCATCGTGATAACCAGCACCGCAGGGAGCCGCCTCCTGTTCGGGCCGAGAAACCCGCAAAAGTGGACACTCCGTTTTGTCATGGCACAAGCTAAAACACCTGGAACAGTAGCCATGGAGCCGCTCGTAACGCAATGTAACCAACGTCTCCTCACCACTATGAAACTCCACGTAACTTTCAAAACACAAAGGTTTAAAACCATCAACAATGACCTGGATACGTCCATTATCCAAATCAATATGTTTTACCTCTCCTAGAGCTTCTCCAATGGAATCAAAAGTTGGCGGTGCCCAAAAATGCAATGGAACCCCCAATACTCAAACCCAGAACATTATAGCCGATGGATACTTTTCATCCACCACCGGTTTCCAACGCACAATGGACAACATCCAACGATCAAAGTGGAAAGGTTCCATAGCTAAGATCATGTTGATATCCTCCTCTTGATCAAAATCAAACTGGAAACGACCCATCCCTAAATCAGCTCCAGCAACCCGATCCTCTACTTTCCATATGCGTGGAAGCATATATATCAAATTGCCGACATCCTTGATCTTTGGATTCATACATCGTCCTATCAAAATCTTGGAATATCCGTCAATAAGAGCCGAATTATCAAACCTCGGCACCTTGATACGCAACTTTGACACCTTGGAAACAGCCTCAGTTTGCTTCCCACCCTTAACCATAAAGCCACCTTGTGTCATCCTTGACTGAGCAAGTAGAACCCAACCAGAAACCAAAATCAAAACCTCCAGAAAAATCTTACGTGAGTCTCTGCTTTTTAGGTGTGTAGCGAATGAGAGAGAATGAGGGGAACCAGCCCAGCAACCTCCTCTTATTTGATAGCGTGAGAGTGGAAAATTAGCCAAGCGAAAATCCTTCTCAAGAAAGGAATGAGTGTAAAAACTTCCTAAAAATCTCACAAAATATTGTCATAGCAGATGGTGAGATTTTCGTAAGGAAAGATTTAGATAGACAATCAAACCTCTAGCCAAAAATGGAAACAAATCCCATACCCAAAGCTGTGAAAGCACATCCCACTCACCAATCAGCTCCAAAACCGTTAGGAGCCATAACTGAGCAAATCCCTTTGAAAACGCCTTCATCACAGCCAACAATGAGCTAAAATGTAAGCCAAATCCGATGGTCAGATCCCACAAAATCAGTCCGTCAGAGACACGAAGCCATACACCCACAATCTCCTCACACCTTACACCAACCCATCATGGTTGACCCAACCAAAAGAAGCATCTGGAGACCCCAATACTAACCATTCCCTCTAAGAAAAAAGCAGACAGAACCCTTCATGTAGCACCCTGGAGCCGTTGTGACGTCTCCTCCTCCAGTATGTGAATACCTGATGAAATCCACACATCCCAACCTGTGGATCCAAACCATAGAAACCAAGCAAACCCAGAAAGCAAAACCGCAGACCGCAAACCGGAAACTCCATCCCCGACTCCTCCCAACAAACCCCACCGCCAGGACCAATCGGGACCCAAAAACCAAAACTTAACCTTCGCCGGACCTCGCAGACACCCAAATCCCTTCGCCGGACATCGATATGAAGAAAAATTCCATCGAAACCAGCAAATCTCAACCATAGGAAAACCTAGATCCAAATCGCCATAGACATCGCCTTTCGTCAGCTGTTATTAAAAATAAATTAAAATTACCATATTACTAAAGTATCTTTTAAGGATTTATAATTTAAATTTTAGGAATTAAGTGTAATATTTAAAGTTTACGTTTTAGTTTTGAAAATTTAAAGTTTTATTTAGTTATATTTTAGAATAAAAGAACTAGTCGTAGTTTTGGAAAAAATATTAATAAAGATATTTTATAGTGGTAATATTGAAAATCATTCAAAACATATTTAGTGTTTAATAAATGGGTAATTACACTCAATAACTATTGTCATATGGTTAATTAGTTTTTGATGACAAAAAAAACTAATGTTTTTTTCTTTCCAACTAAAAAATCTCTTGTGCGCCTCCCTTTTCGCTCTCTCTTGTTTAATGTTTTTATTTTTCTTTTTTTTTATTTCCTCTCTATTCATTCCATGTCACTCTTTTTTTTATTTTGTTTTGGAAAAGGTTTCTTTAATATTTTGAGTAGATAAAAAAAAAAACTGATTTTTTCATGTATATCATATTTTAGAATTTCAAAATTGGATTTTTTTATCTTTTAAAATGAAAATTACTTTGTTCTTTGGTTTAATGAATAATAGTCATTCTATTTTTATGTAATACTATTTGAACATATGTTGTCAATTTCTAACTGCATCCTAAAACATAAACTAAACTTTTTTAATTTTTACAATTGGTTATATATATAACAAGTATTTATGGTAGTTATTTATATGTAAATTTTAATTTTATGTTTACTTGTTGTTTGATATTGGTGGTTATTTATATTCATTGAAATAGTACTACTATTAAATTAGAACTCCTATTTTGTCGTTTTATGTTGTGTGAATAGTATTGTTTAACGCATATATGTCCATTTTAAAAAATTCCAATTACCTTTAATGTGTAATAAATCTAATTTTTTATTTTTTACATAAATTTTAATTATACCAACTTGTAAATAACACAAGTGTCGATTGGTGAATGAGGGGTAAAGTTTGGTAATAATTGGAAAAGAAAACTAAAATATTTAAAAAAGGAGAAATGATTACCATTCTCATGAGAGGTAGAGTGAGAAATGTAAAGGAAAAATAATCCCTCTTATCTAAATACCTAAAACTTGAGTTATTCAGTTAATTAATGGTGGGCTCATGGTCAATCTCTTGACCTTAATAAATTTTGTTTTTCCGGATTCTTTTATTGAGAATGAAAAACAAATTGGTTCGAGTCTTAGAGAGAGACATTACCTGATAAGCCTTTAAAAAGAAAACTCCAATCTCTTATCACACTCATTAACCTCCTATGCCCTTATTGTTTTAATGTTATACGATAAGACCAGAATGCTCTCACTAAGAAATAATTAAAATAAAGAGAAAATAAATGAAAGAAAAATAAAAAATAAATCCAGCTTGACGAGTCTTCTCCGTCGACGGGTCTTCTCGCCGTTATCGTAAGCCGTCTACCAATCAATTGCCGGCGTCGAGCATTTTATTGCTTTGGTTGAAATCGAGGTTAGCTCTTCTCTTCTCCTCCCCGAGGTGCATTAGTAAGAATGTTTGTTTAGGATTTGCCATTGAATTTGATTGTTGAATTTGGTATGAACATTGGTGTTTCGATACGGTTTATGGGTTGATTAGTACACAAAATTGGTAAGAAAATGCATTTCAGTGGTTGAATGGGCTGAATAGGCAGTAGATTCGTACCCGAAACCATTCAATTTGAGTTCTTGGGAAAGGAGAATTAAGTAGCACTGATAAAACTAAAGGGCAATTATGGATAATTTATCCAGTTTTTTGCATTAATTTGCCAGCACACAATGAGCAAGCACGTGAGCATACATTTCAAATTCTAAGGTCACATATGTAGTGTAATATTAGAGGCATCAATTGAGGATATAACTTTGTGTTGGATAGAAGATAGGATTTATAAGAACCTAGCATTGGACGAAGGTAAAGTTAAACTGGAATTTAGCTACATTTCGTTGCTAGTTGGATGTAAGCAACTAATTACTATTTCTACTGATGAAGGTCTGTTTGTTTACCTAACTTCCATCGATAAAGAGAGCCGAAGATGTCTTTTTTGTGGAGACTACGAGTAGAACGGAACAACTCGAGTAACTATCGAGAGAGAGGAAAGTTCATTTCGTATGAACTAAGAAGAGTTGGATCCAAATGGTGATGTAGGACCTAATTCTATCACTCTCTATGTAGGAGATGAGCTAGCAAAACAGAATAAGTTGTTAGAGGCGGAGAATGTTGAGCATAGTGTAGAGGAGGATACTGCAATGGATACCAATTTGGATATATTTCAAATGGTTGGTGAGTTTCTTGAACATCCACATTACGACTTAAAAGGAAGAAAACCAAATGGCGGGCAAGGAAAGGACTTGGTTTCAAGTGGTTGTTATTTAGAAGGCGTAGAAGTGAATGAATTTATCCCCTTTATTTGTTTTATAAAATATTTATGATTTGGAAAACTGCGTAAAACGGGTATACTTGATGTGTAAAACAACATATTGGCTTTCTAAAAAAAATTATGTCTAACATATGCCTAAACAATAAAATCAGCGTAAAAATATAGAAACACTTTACTAGTGAAGTTAATATACCATTCGTATTTAATATAACATATGTTTCGAAAATGAGTCATCCTCCTTCCCTCGATATATTACCTTGTACTTTCTACAACACTTTGTTAGTGAAGACCAACTTCTAAAGGAAAATTCAAAGAACTCTTGATTTCAAAAAACTTATCGCAGAAAACATTCAATATTACATGTCCAAGTACTAAAATTAACAATAAAAAAACTAAACCAAACTAAAAGTATAGGTAAACCTAAACACTATGGAAAAACACCAAAAGTAGAACTATGAGGAACTTTCATAACACTAGTATCCTATGTATAACTAAGACTTTTTGGGCAGGAAAATGAAATTTTTTAGCGCCATAACATAAAAACACAAACTTTTTCACTTTTCTCGATCTTTTTTACACAAGATTCTCTCGCTTTCGTCATTATTATTCTCATTATTCACTTTCTCTCTCCCTCTTTTCATCATTCTCTTTCATCACTTTTCTCTCTCTTTTACACAAGATTCTCTCGCTTTCATCAGTCTCATTCTCTCTCTATCGGTCTACCAACTCATGGAGAGGCAGTGCAATTATTGGGATTCATCCGTTGAGGAAAAGGATAGGAAGCAGCTGAAGAAATACTGGAACATGACTGGGTACGTTTCCGATGCCTAAAATAGGATTCCGACAATTTACTCATGTGGGGGACGAATCATCCACGAAGTCTCCCCAAATCCAAAATACCCAGAGACTTTGATACTTTATCTAGGAGGAGATACTTCACGTGTAAGGATTTCAAGGTAATTTCGATTTTCTTTGCATTCGTCGAAGTGAAAATTGTAAAATAAGGCATAACTAATTGATATGGCTAAAAGTAGAACTGGTAATACTAGGTAAAAATATGCGAAAACTATCTGAGATTTAGACATGCAGGGCGATGGCCTCTACTTTCGTCAACCATAGGTTTTCGGTGTCGAGGAAGAGGTTGAGAAATAAAGGCAAGAAGTGGATAAGATGGATGAAGAGTTGGCAAAGCTTAAAGAGTTTGTGACCCGTATGAAACGTGCTTGCGAATCAACTCCTTAAGCTTTATGTTTATGTTTTTGTAAGACTTGTCTATGGTTCTATTAAATTAAGGTTGTGTTGTGCTACGTCAACAAATAATGTTTTGATCATTTCGATGAACAAATTGTTTTGAAAAATGCATGACAAAAGATACCAATCACAGTCTCAATGAGAGATTTTTTTCAAGAAGACACTTATAAAAGATTATCGAAGAAGTATTTGAATAAAAAATAGCCCAAAAAGGCATTTTTTCTTCAAGTAATGGTCAATCTAGGCACTTAAAACAAACACTCTAATCAAGTTCATCAAACACACAAACATGTTTCTAACAAGTGACTGTGAACTTCATACTCACTACCCTTCTTCGATTTTCCTTTCTCAGCTTGCTTCACAAATGCCTCAAGTGGGGCCAAACTTTTGTCATATTTGGAAACAAGTTTGTCCACTTTCTTCTCACCTCTCTTAAATTGATCACCTAATTTTTGGATGTTTTTCATAACATCTTACAATCTGGGGATGGAAGTGGAGCCTTCAGTGGTCGGCATTTGCTGAGCTAGCTCTTCATCTTGTTATGTATGTTCTTCTCGGGATGCAACATCTTTGTTGGGGTCAAAAATGGTCACGACAAAATCGATTCCTAAAAGTGTAACGGAAACATCGTCTCTCTTTCGGAAATGAAAATCGTAAGAGGATTATCGATTTCGAGGCTCTTTTCATCTAGTCAATCTCCTCTCGACCAAATGTCAAATCTCCGCGTCTAGCCAACCATAAGCGGCCTCTTCGCGAAGTATAGTCACTCGCGGGCAACTAAACGCTAGAATAACGAAATCAATGTCCGAGAACTCCGAGAGATCTCAGTAAATGAGTTATAGAGCGATAAGAAGTCACCATAACCGACGGATAACCGCGTCGTTTCGGAAATACGAGCAATACGAACAACGTCAAGTCTAGCCGTCCGTTGGACGAGGGGGCCTATTAGTTCAGGGTACGGATCAATCTAACTCGCAGCCGCAAAACGCTAGATCGAACATGACAACAGACGATCAGAACAATCAACCAGCTCGTGACGGCGACGGTGCCAATAACGACGCTGAAAACACTCCGGTGACGAACAACACCGCGGTCAACATTGATGCAAACACCACGACGTTCAAGGAGATCAAAAAGATGTTCTCGACTCTCGAAAAGAAGTCGGCTGAACAAGACAAATTGACTAGCTCTCTCACTAAACAGGTTGAAACCCTAACCGCGAGGATTAGAACTATTCTTCCGCGTGGAGCTACCAGTCACCGCAGAATAAGACTCAACTTCACCACTCCGCGTGACTTACTTCAGAACGCGCAGGAAAATCCATCGGGACAAAGCCCCGATGTAATCACCCCTATGGCGCCTCGGAATAATGTGGAAGATCCCCCGATTCCCGAAAAGTAAACAGAGGATAACAAAGTCGAGTGAATCGACCTAGACTTCAGCGATCAATTCGATTCCACGGATGAAGACGCTAACGTACACCCAAGAAGGGTTAAGGGTTGCGCAACACAGAAGGATTCTCAGCTAAGCGAACCCATGACGAAAGAAGAGGAAAATATCTTCTAGGTAGAACAATAAAAATAGGCCGAGGAGTAAGCTAGAGCCATTCCTAGGACGCGCCAACCATCTCGGAAAAAACCTTGCGACGATCTCGATGAGAGTCGCGATCTCCGTGACTACATCGCAAAAACAACGGCAGAGGTCAAAGCGGTAAAATCGCAGATTTATCACGCGACCAGTGCTGCGCAAGAGATCGATAGCCTCCTCGAAGAGGCTCGAAAAGCTCGATTCACGGCTCGCATAACCAACACCAGAGTATCCGATCCCGGGAAAGTGAAAATCCCAATGTACGACGGAACCTCCGATCCGAAAGCTCACCTGCAGACTTTCCAGATCTCAATGGCGAGATGCAAGCTCAAGAGAGGCGAGAAAGACGCTGGCTTCTACCACCTTTTCATCGAATATCTCCAAGGAGCGGCCCTCGAATGGTTATCCCGTCTAAAACAAAACTCCATCGGAAGTTTTTTTCAACTCTCCTCGAAATTTCTCAAACAATACTCCATGTTTATGGACAGAGAAACTTCCGACGTTGATCTATGGAGCGTGTCTCAAAGAGAAGACGAATCTCTCCGAGATTTCATGAATAGGTTCAAGATAGTAATGTCGAGAGTCAGTGGTATCAGTGACAAGGTGGCGATAGACGCACTCAAGAAAAACCCTCTGGTACAAGTCGAAGTCCAGGCAGTGGATAACTCTCGAAAAACCACACACTATTCAAGATGCGCTTCATAAGGTTACAGACTTCATCATCATCGAAGAAGAGAGAACTTATGTCGCAACAACACAAACCCGCAAAGGCATCCTCGAAAGAATTAACCTCTGAAAAGAAAGCGAAAAAGAAGATCCCTCGTAATGACAACTATGTCCACCATGAGGAAGAAGACGTCCGGAGGGCGTACAACTACGCTGTCGATTCCCCATCCGAATAAGGTAAGATGTCAGGGAACACCTGGACGCGGAACACATCGTATGACAAAAACACCTTCTACGAGTTTCACCAAACAAAAGGTCACTCCACCGCGAACTGCAAAGTTCTCGGAGCAAGATTAACAATGAAACTGCTCACGGGGGAGATCTCAAACATAACCAGCGTAAAAGACCTCATACGCGATACAGATCGCACACTCAGGACCGAGAAAGCACCCCAAGAAGATGCCATGTCTCAAAGTACTCAAGCAGATGGAAAACGCAGAAGAAGGCATGACGACAAAGGCAACGACTCCAATCGCCGCAAAGTGAATATGATCATTGGAGGGTCGCAATACTTTCGCGACATTGTCTCATCGATTAAAGCATATCACCAAAAGGCTGAGTCAAGTGCAAACTTGCCAACATCACTCGACACCGCAAACGACACCGTAGATAATGCCATCACTTTCGAGGAGTACGAAACTTTCGGAATCGATAAACCCCATAACGACCCTCTCGTGATCGACCTCGTCATAAAAGATCTCGAAGTTGCCAGGGACCTCATCGACACAGGAAGTACCGTCGACATCATCTTCCACAATACCCTCAACAGGATGAACGTCGACTTATCCGAGGTCACACCCGCACTGAAACCACTCACGGGTTTCTCAGGAACAACTTCGATGACTCTCGGATCGATCAAACTTCCAGTGATGGCCAAGGAGATAACGAAAGTTGTCGATTTTGCGGTCGTTGACCACCCTGCCATCTATAACGTGATCATGGGAATGCCATGGATAAACTCCATGAAGGCAGTCCCATCGATCTACCACTTGGACATTAAATTCCCAACTCCCTAAGGAATCTCCGTAATCTGGGGATGTCAAAAGCAATCACGACTTTGCTTCCTAGCCGAGCATAAGCTAAGACAAGTCGCAATGACGCCCATGGTTGAACCCAAATGAATAAAGACAACTCAGCCGCCAGCCGACGACGCTTCGGAAAAAGATGCGACAGAATCGTCAATCCAAGAAACGGCTCAATCCGAAGGAAACAAGCAAGCTTTCGAGCCCAAAAGTCTGGACAAAGCAATACCCTCGACACCTGAGGGAATCGTCGACCCAACTGTAGTCATCGAGACTAAAACGGTCGACGCAACTCTGCTAAACAAGTAATCAATTACGCCAACAAACTGAACTACGATACGGCTTGATCCTCGAAAGAGGTACGTAGGGAGCTCTTTTCAAGAAGAGTTTAGTTGTCCCCCTCTCTAAAAAAAGGGGAGTGGGTGTACGTATACTCGTATACTCCCACACTTTATACCCGACACTTTTTCGATCCGATTTCGATAATAAATTATTGCTTTTTTATTTTTCGTATACCACAAAAACAGAAATTGTACGAGAAAACTTTTCTTGACGAACTTCGACTAATAACGTGTTCATCGACACATTCTACCATAGAACAAAAAACTTTCGAAAAAAGCGAGACGTCGCGAATTTCTGAAAAGCACAGTTCCGAACTCGATGTAAAACTTCTAAAAACAGTTGCAAGACTATCAAACTCCTACCAGGAAAAGAACAAGTACTTGTCCCAATTTCCCACCCGTCGGTTAGCCCCGACAGACAAACTAATCACTCACATTAACCAGCTCTTCGCGAAGAATGGGTTCTCATACATCTGACTAGGATAATAACGCGCTATAAAATAAATCCGAAATTTTGGTCAGCACTTCCATATGACTTAGAAATTGTCTTTGGAGAGATGCTCGGTTTTCGATTGATGCAAGTCATATAAGCCGAGAACGTATCGCAGACTTCAATATCAAGACGGAACCAGGTTGAAATCGAAACAGGAAACGTAAGCCGGAGTTAGTCACCGCATACCCTAAAACCGAGAATAATCCTAGGCCTTGCCCTAAACCCAGCTCATTGGTCTTAAACATCTCAAGACATAGTATCTAACCTATACGAGATCCCAAAATTTGTCTCTTCGTCTATATTCGCGTTTATAAGAATATGAAAGACTAAGTCTCTCGAAAACTCGCACCCAAAACCAACAACGAATATAGCGATCCTTCAAGGAACGGATATGAGACGACAACTCATTATCTGTCTCCACTTACGCAATAATACTCGTAAGTTATCAAATCGAAAAACATCATTCATTAACACTAAAACCGTAAGATGAGTGGTTTCGAAGCCACACATGGCCAACGCCGATAGATATAAAGTGGCCACACTTGGCCAAAATACTACTAAAAACAGGGAACACGCTCCCTCAACATACAAACTTTTCTTGTTCACGAATCGTAGTCGAAATAACCAGACATCAAAAAGTTACATGCGTTAGACGATTCAGGGTTTTGATCGACCGCGTCCTCTTCGCCCCGAGCAGTGTCCTCTCTTCGATAGACGGGATCGAAGAGACAACTTCCTTGCACTTCTTCACGTGGCTGGACATTTTTTCCATCTCGAAGTCGTAGGAGTAGTTGGAAAGTTGGGTGTGATACAGAGCGCCCACCGAACCACGACATTCATGGTATTCTCCAAAGGACTGTTGAGCGCACTTGTACTGATCAAAGTTCGCCGCAAACAGAACTGAACAGTCGACCACAATCGAGGCGACCTCACGCTTTCCGCGCTTGTACGCACGGCTAACCTGCGACACTTGACTCCGCGCCAATTCCTTTTCACGAAATGTACCCACTTTGACCTCATTCTTCAGGCGGGCGTTCTCTTCTTCAAGTCTCTCGGGCTTGAACCGAGCCGTCTATGCCTCCAAGTTGCTCGCCCTAAGGGCCTCGTCCACCACATGGAGACCCTACAAAAAAAGGGATCCTTTAAAAAGTTAGAAGTAATGTCACTTAAACGATTGGAATCATATCGTGTGCACGAAAACTAACCCCCATGTACAAACACGAGGCCTCCGCCTATTGCCCAGACCTAACAAATTCTGCATGAGCCGCGGGTTAACTTGTCGGGGCATCAAAAGAAGAAAGAAAGGTGTCAAATTCTAACCCTTCTCCGAAAAGCGGCATCGAAGTTTGGCTCGGACCGCTTCCGTCTCCGCCGAGTAGATCGTGAAACAACGCCCCCTCGGACGACCCTCTTTTATCCTTGGTAACGCTGCCTCCGTTAGCGGATGCACGCACATTTCGGGGAGATCTCTCCCTCTCCAATTCGGGAGGCAACTCGTACGGAATGAAGCCATTCATGGTCGGTTCTAGCTCCTCTTCTAAGATCGCGTTGTCTTGAATCTCATTCTCATGGTACCTAACCGGGTTGCGAACTCGCTGCAGAGAAAAGTAACCCCAGTAGAACAGACCGCCTCGGAGAAGGTCCTTAACAACGTAAGTATCTTCCGGATGTGGAGGAAGGGGATCCAAAACTGTAAACCAAAAGAATTATTAGATATCAAGAGACGAAAAGAAAACGGTCAGACTATCAAAAGCGATACCCGGGGAACCCCATTTACACCTAAAAGAAGAAATGTATTCGCCCTCGACAGAGGCACTGTCTAAATGAACAAAAAAGTATCGCTTGCTCCAATTGTGGAAATTGGACGTAAACGATCGGATCACCGACATATGGTTCCTTGGCTTGAGGCAATATCGAAGCGAGAGACGCGTGGCCGTCAGAGATAAAAACGCCACTAGATAGTCGACACTTAGTTCCATTCCTCGCTCGTAACCAAAACCAAGAGTTCAACAAGGTGTTGGAGACCAGTGGGTGATAGCTGACCGATCGATAAACCGTAGTGATCCAAAAACTGGACTATGATCCCCGGAATAGAAAACCACAATCAGCAAAACAACAAATGTGCCTCATAGCACGTAAAGAACCCACAAGGCGGAGAATCGGCGTCCTCTTCGACCTGCGGCATTCGGAACTCCACCTCCTCCGGAACTCGGCAGAAATCCCGGATGACGGCGAGGAATGATTCTCGACACTCACTCGGCCTACTGGCGTCCCTTTTAAAGGTCAGTCTCGTAGGACACCATGAGTTGGGCGGTGGAGCTTCGATACCAAACGTAACCCGCCAATATTCCCTCGCTTCCTTGGGATCAACGAAGTGTAGCACGAATTCGATTTTTGGTATAACATCACTTTCCCGAACTCGTAGGCTATCGGGGTCGAAAATCGATGACAAAGCATTTGCGGAAACTAGATCATTCGAAGCCATAACACAAAAGAAGAGTGAGAGACGAAAAGGATAAGGATTTTTTTTTTACCATAAGCAATTTTTTGTGAAAATGAGCAAGTGGAAGATTTGGAAAGTTACTTCTCTTATTTATAGAAAGAGGAATTTACTCTTCATCTTCGGAAATTTTAGCCATCGATTACGCCTAACTTACCTAACAAGCTTTAAAAGTTCACAAGAACATTCCAACGATTCTTGCAAACTGGGGGGCTAACTGTTGGGGTCAAAAATGGTCACGACAAAATCGATTCCTAAAAGCGTAACGGAAACATAGTGTCTCTTTCGGAACTGAAAATCGTAAGAGGATTATCGATTCTGAGGCTATTTTCATCTAGTCAATCTCCTCTCGACCAAATATTGAAGCTCCACATCTAGCCAACCATAAGCAGCCGCTTCGCAAAGTCTAGTCACTCGCGGGCAACTAAACGCGAGAAAAATGAAATCAAGATCCGAGACCTCCGAGATATCTCAATAAACGAGTTTTGGAGCGATAAGAAGTTACCGTAAATGATGGATAATCGCGTCACTTCGGAAATATGAGCAATACGAACAACGACAAGTCTAGCCGCCCGTTCTCGTAAGGTCTAGTCGCCCAACGGGCGACTAGACTCGTGTCAAGTCTAGTCACCCGCATGGTCTAGTCGCCCATCGGGCGAATAGACTCTCGAAAAGTCTAGTTGCCCGACTAGACTCAAGCAAAGTCTAGTCGCCCAGCGTGACTTGACACGAGCAACGTCTAGTCGCCCACGGTTGACTAGACCACATCTTCTCGATCATCCTCTCCCTCGAATCCCGATTCGATTGTTTCTTGTTTCATCTCGATTGGAGTCTCTGTTGAAGTTTTGCGGCAATAATCCTAAAGACTTGTACTTTTCCTAAACTTGGTATCGATCGTATAAAATGATAACGTTAACTCGAACACCGACATTGTCTTAACTATATGATCGGTCTTATCATTTCGCGAAACCGTCACCACATAGTCGTACTATGAACGATTTCTCCGAAAGAAATTGTAAAAGTCACTTGGTCTCTAAACGGCCCAGGAAGGCCCAAAAGGCGACAAAAAGTCCACTTACGATTTCAGAACGAGAATGGGCTCAACTGCGTCAACGATTTACCCAAGTTCCATGAAAGATAAATGAAAAATACGATAAAGTCAAACTCTGAAAAGAAATATGGAAAACTCGTAAAGATAAGGAATATTCTCGAAAAATGGAATATTTTCACGGAAGGATATGCTCAAATCTAGGGTGAAAAAGGAAACAAGATTAGCTTACGAAGGCATATAAAAGAGGAGCTAGGAAACGAGGAGAGGCAGACACACATAAATTTATTCAAAATTCATACTTAGAGCTTTAGGTTTATTTTCGCTTTTGCTAACGAGCTGCGTCTCAATTAGGTTTACAAGTCTTATGTTGTTAGAATTAGGATACTCGCTGACTGCTCTCGCGGCCACGGCTTACCACCTATTGTAACGCTCAATGCAGATTTGGAATAAGATCTCTATTGCTCTATTTTCTTTTGATTCTCTTTTACTTTTATTTCGTCGTCTGTTTTCTTCGTACTTTTGATCTATCGTTGTTTGTCTTAGCAGAAATCTGGGACCTCAAGGAAAGTTAGGTTTCTTAGCTTTCTTTCGAATACGATAATCGATAGTGTGAATTTCGGTTTCCACAATCTTGTTCTTAAATGTCTTCAAAAAATATTTTCAAACCTTCACTGAGATGCTTAGTCCAACTGTCGACAGCAAGACATGGCTCATCAATAACGTTCTCCTTTTCTATGGTTTCATCCAAAGAGCCTTTTCCGCTTCAGATTTGGTTGGCAAGATGTTATCAATGTCCTGTGAATGTCCATAAAACTTAGATAGATTTGTCTAGTTTTTCCAATTCTACTTTTCAGAATTCTCAAATGCAGAGGAAACTTACCTTTGTTGTGCCCAGTTCTTCATATATTCTTGAAAGAGGAAAACCTTTCATTTCACTGGGTTTAAAAGTTGATTGGCACATCCTCAGACAGTTGACATCAGTTCCTCCAATCGAGTCTCTGAACTTAATTCTCAACTATGGAGTTTCCTCGAAAGCAAGAAGCTACAAAACTCACATTTTCTTAAGTGGTCAACAATAAGCAATAATAGCAATGTCATAATCCTCTTCTACTTACCTCCAGTGGAAGACAGAAACCTAGAAGATGCCATAAAACCTTTTCCTTCACCTCCCCTTTAAAATGATTTAAAGTGTGAGAGATCTCCTTCACCATGTAATCATAGGAGTAACTCCCCCACGTAAAGGTCATGTAGAACTCAAGATCAGTCACCGCTCTTCAAAAAAAATTTAAAACATTTTTACGCCAACTTCAATCTTCATTTGCGCGCAAACCACACTTGCTAAGAAGTATAGAACCGCAATCTTCAACTTGCCTCTATGGGGTCTCATTCCCTCCAACTTCGCTTTCACATCCTCCAACCTTATTGATCCTTTGAAATGCCACTTCACAAACTATGTACTACTCCTCTCTTTGTAGCTGAGAGGATAATTGCAACAGTTTAGACCTAATATCAATGCGTGTTTCCTCTGGCTATACCGGATGAGAATGACATTGATGATGAACCGCACTTCTTTTCGCTTCGATATTTTGGCAGTTCGCAACAGTAACATCCACATTCCTTGAACTTTCTGGTTCTTGTCTATTTTCATGTGGAAAAAGTTTTGAATTGTGGATGCTCCTCAAACCACCTCATCTCTAACTAACTGAACCTTGGTTTCAGGTTCGCAAGCGTGTCAATAACTTCTGATACGAAGCACCTTGTCCCTAGCTTTATCTATTTCTTGTACTCCATTGGCAAGAAGTACATTCTCGCTAGTTTGATTACCTCAAAATCCTGCAAGTATCATACATCGGTAATGTATCAACACTCCCAATAGTTTTCTTAAGTTTTACCACCATCATTTCCAAATTTTCCTACTATTATGCATAGTTTTACCCACTTTTCTCTTCCAAAACATAATGTCAAAATGTACGAATCAAAACCAATAGCTAACTAGTTACCCTAAACTGAAAGTGCTCTGGATTGGTACTAGAAACTATTACAAACTGATTCCTCTCCTCCTCTCCTTTAGATTCACTTTCTCCACCATCTGATGCTTCCTCTTCATTTTTTGCATCCTTTTCTTCATCCTTGTCTGTTGCTTCCTCTTCAATGTTCGCATCATTTTCTTTATCCTCCTCTTCATCCTTTTTTTGCATCCTCGTCTCTGCCATCACTCGAGGCAACCTCCTCACCTTAGTTTTCTACATCGTCAGCCTCTGGTAAATGTGCCACTGTAGCCTCTACACATTTACTGGAACTGCCGCTGAGTCATCCCTACTCGATCTCTCAGTTATATCGACCGGATTTGACACTTTCGTCTTCTTCGTCGGATCTACAATATTCACTGACTTAGTCGTATTCCCTTCTTCTCCTCTCCTTTCATCGGCTTCGACTTCCTCTTTCCGACTTCCTTCTTCAGAATGACCTTCTCAGAATCTTCCTTCTCCTTTTTCGAAGCCCGCCTTGTTTTCCACCATTTTTCTGGATTTGATAAGTTTTCTCGAGAAATCGATGAGATTCTTTTTTAGTTTTCTCTAGTTTATGAAGAATAGAAATCGTCTCTGAGAGAGTGATACAGTTTTGAATTCAAATCAGATTTAGGGGTTTACACGATTTCAATTTCCACTCAAAATTCGGGTTAGATCCGATAATTCGGGTCAGGTGAATAAAATCCTGGTATAAATCATAATTTCCACAACGTGACTAAGATTATACGTACTTTCTTGCTTTTTCGAATTAAAAATAATATTTATAAATTTTGTTTTATTTGAAGAGCTTTTGCGGTCAGTAAACTACATATAGGGCATTGGAAACATTTCTTCGTCTTACAGAGGAGGTGACAAATCCTTGTTTATTGAGAAGAACACAAGTAAAGCTTGTGATGGTACTGCCAAAGACAAAACAGGTCAATTATTAAGCAAACATTTATTGTTAGTGATATGCTATTGTCTATTAGTTCAATTACTGATCTTTTAATTAATTAAGGGAAATTAGGTTAGATATTGGGTGGAGATCCAATAATTAAGTAAATAGCCATATGGTTTTTTTTCAACTGTTCGTTTTTTTATGACAATTTTGCCCTTTTCAGTTCATAGACATGTTGCACCCGATAGACAGTCTATTTAGCGCTTGACGATTTTGTCCTTTTCAGTTCATAGACATGTTGTAACAGATAGACGGTCTATTTACCGATTAACATAGTTTGCTCTTCTTTCAAACTTTTTTTAGATCGCTCCTTCTCAAAACGTTTGCTCTATGATACTCTTACCATTACCAAATAAAATCGTGAATCTCAATCACATTTCCCCTCTTGTGTTTTTTGTTATTTGTGAAATTAATAAGCACACCGAAATAGACAGTCTATTTAAATAGACAATCAATGTCGTACTGTTTATACGATCTCAAATAGTAAGTCTAACTAGTATTTTCGTCAAACCATATTTTTACTATTATAGTTGATCATATAGTTTACAAATTGTGGGAGTGGTTTAAGCTTCACATTCATTCCCTTATATAGTAGGAACTTTCAGTTTTTAAGTAATATGTTTTCGTTTATATGGAAGCTATATTTTTATAAAAAGTAGACATACTATATAAGTAGACTTTCTATTTAAATAGCATACAACTCCTTATACGTTCCACCAATTTCCGTATAGTTGAAAAATACATATTCGTTTCGGAAAATTCAAGATACATTAGGTAGGGAAAAAATCTACTTTTTTCGTGTATTTACAATTTCGTTTCGATATACATATAAACATGTAGAGTCGTTTGAAGTTTTGTGGGGTGTAGAGGCAAAAAATAAAAATTATTCAAAAAAAATGTAAATGGTTATTTTTTTAATTATTTAGGATTGACTGGTTAATCAACAAATTTACCCATTAATTAAAGCCGCACGTACTTTTGTAGCACGTGAATCTTGAGTGCCCACTATAGGAGACAAGCAGTGAAGCGTAATTACCCAATTTACCCACACATGCCGTTTTGCATTTTTATATGAATAAATATATTTTTGGCAATGGACTCCTATAACAAAGAAAAAACTATTTCATAAAGTGGTTAAGTGAATAAAATAAAGCTTTATTATTTGTCATTATTTTCATTTTATCATTCTGAAAGTATTATCTATTTATTCAAAACATATTCTCTTTTTTTACTTTTCTTGTATTTTTATGAAACCCAGAAAATTCAAGCTCGAAAATATAGTTGGGAAAAACGGCCGATTCATGCTTCAACTCACCACATATCAACTAACCCCATCACATACCCATACAAATAATATATTTGAACTAGATACCTAAACTAAACTAAATCAGCATTGACATACATTAAACCGACAGTGTGTCAATTTTACAGTGAGGATTAACGGTTGATTGCTTATGTGGCATGTAATTTGTATATTTATGACTTATAAAAAAAAATAGGTTGGAGTTAGTTTCTTTCAAGAGTCGAAACAAAGAGTGGGAAAGAGAAGATGAGATTACGTTGAATCTCATTGAGCATATCATGTGGAGATCGACGTATGAAGCGAAAGATAGAGTGTGAACGACATCACAACATCAAAAAGCAGCAATTTTGGTTCATCACTTTCTTACGAAATGAGGTAACTCATGAACTAGGGTTTCGAGATAAATTTCGGGGTTTTAAAATTTTGGTGCAAAATTTTGAATTTCATGTGTCTAAAGCTTTGTAAGCTTCCGTTTTACTTGATTTTATCGATATAGCACATTTTTCAAGTTTTATGGGTAGAGAGTAATCGGAATTTATTCACAGAAGTTGTTCGATATAATGTCTCACTGGCCAAAAATGTAATTGTTTCTTATTTTTCAGTGACCAAAACAGCATTTTCTTCAATATTTCATACAATGGGAAGTTTAAAACAATTGCAAATGGGGAAGTGTAGGGACTTTGAGCATAGTAAAATCACTTCCATAGGTTTTCCTCAGTGGATTAGAGAGTGACATGTCTGTCTAATTGTACATTCGTATGAATTGGTATAAGTTTCTGTATGAAGATATGAAGGGATTGAAAATTCTGTGTGATGAGACTGAAAATTTCCAGAGGATGTGTAAAACTGCAATGTGGACAAGACGTGTTGATGTTTATATTGAGAAGGATGATGATTCTACTGATGATGGTTACATTGAGGAGACTATTGATGGTAATGAAGAGGATAATGCTGATGATAATCAAGAGGATAATTTAGATGGTGAGTCTAATGAGATGTGTGATGATAAAGCTAGGGTAGAGAAGATTGTGGCTGACATTGTAGATGAGGACGATGAAGACAATCCAGCCAATTTAAATACTTTTCCTGCATCTGATGGTGTAGAAGAAGAGGAACCTACTATACAATATGATAGATGGAGAAGAGGGAGTGGGGAGTTAGCAACTAGGCAAGTGTTTGAGAGTGTGGAAGAGTTCAGGGAAGTTGTCTTAGAATATGCTTTGATGAGCGGCTGGAATGTAAAGTACACAAGGTGGGGAGCGATAAAATGTGAGGCACTATGTGGTGTTGTTAATGAGACTCCATGTTCATGGGGAATCTACTGTTCTTATGAGACATCAGTGGATCAATGGATGGGGTAAACATTCCAAGAAGAGAATACATGCAACAAGGATGGGCGTTTCCATCAGATGATCAATGTAGAAAAGGAAAAAACAAGGCACTATACAATATTCAAGATGATTATGATGAGCAGTTTACTAGGATTAAAGACTACAAACAAGAAATACTAGAGTAAGTTTTTGATATCTTTGGTACTTATGTTATGTTTTCTAGTTACTAACTCTTACATTCACTGATTCGTTCTTTGGCAGTTCAAGTTGGACTCTACAGTGGACCTCAGAACAACTGCGAGAGATGGAGTGGTTGAGGTTTTGATAGATTATTTGTCTAAGTTAATGTACTAAGAGACACTTGGCATGCACACTGTTGCCCCATCTTTGGAATATATGGATGCTTACTGAAGTCAAGCATAAAGGACAACTTCTCACTGATGTTGGCAGAGGCAGACAATAGTAAGGATTGAAATTAGGAGATTGAAAATAGAGAAATGGAAGAAGAAGCACAATAAAAAGGTTGCCAAAGTGCTTGTTGTAGAGGAAGAAGAGATGAAGCATTGGACTGCCACTCTGAGCTTTAATGGAATGTATGAAGCCATTGAGAAATGAGTGTCTCATAGAGTGAACATTAGACAGAGCACTTTTGGGGTTCCTCTTCCCAGTCTCCATACAAGGTTTCCCCAAACTAAATCAAAATACTTCATTTATGAATCGTTAATATTCATAGACAAAAAATGGTTCATAAACTTACCAAATAATGAGGAAGACATTTAATTCCATGAAGAAGACATGATGATCAATACAATGGTGGAGCAACTAAATCCCCAATTTGGATTTTTCTGATGTTCTTCGTGAGTGAGGAATAAAAAAGAAGGATTGTAGATTCTCCAAACGACAACGTTTTATCTCTGTCAACAAGGTGTAGGTTTCATATGACGTCGTTTTATCAATAGCAAGCTGACTAACCTTCCACCTTAACATCGCCTCTTCAATTCTCTCTGCAAAACTGACACGTTGTCGGTTTAAGGTATGTTAATGCTGATTAGTTTAGTTTAGATATCTAGTTCACAATTATTACTTGTATGGGTTTGTGATGGTACAACTAATAAGTTTAAGTTGGGATTAGTTGATATGGGGTGAGTTGAGCCATGAATCGGCTGTTTTTTACTAAGATACATAGTTAATTCATATTACAACACTATATTTTTTCGTCAAATCAACTTTTTCCTTTTTATTACCTATTCTCAAATCTTTGATTGTACATTCTTCAATAATATGGAATTAGTTCATTATTCTATAAGTAAATCAGCCCATTATTACTTATTTCGTTCGTTACAATTAAATAACCACATAATAATTTTAATTTTCACATTTCATTTAATATTATAAGTTCACTTATCATATCTGTATAATTCAATTTCATTTTCTCTTTCTTTAATTATTGTATTTTTGTACATCGGACCTAAATATGAAAATAGTAATGATATATTAAAATAGTTTCGCGCCTGGTTATATTATCTTGAATAGCCTCACTATTTGACTTTTAATGTAAAACCCTACATTTTCTTTTTAATTAACTATATGGTTTAAAACTTGTGCGATTAGTTGAATATTTACATTTAATTAATAATACAGTAGTGACTTTCAAATTTTCTTAAATTGATGTTTACATATATGGTAATTGATTTTATCTAATAAAGTGTAGATTGACTATATCATTAGTCAATGGAATAGTTTAACAATTCGAACTAGTGCAGCAAAATCTTATAATTTTTTTCATTTTTGACAATTTATGAAATATGAATTCATTTTGAAAAATTCAAAATACATCAAACAGAAAAAAGAATTAGTCTTTTTGTATAGTTCAAATTTTGTTTCAATATATATATATATATCGAGAGAGAGAGAGAGAGAGAAATTCCCTTAAATAGCATGCTTTTTGGTTTCTCACCCACATCTAGCACACAGACATGAATTTTTCCAACTCTAGCATTTTTCATTAAGACAATGACTATTTTTAGGAAGACTTTCTTAAAATTCTAACAATTAGAAAACTTCTCATAAACCTCTGTCAAAATTCCAAAACTTAAGAAGCATATTTATAGTTTCAGAAATACTTTCCTAATATTTAAGAAGAATATCTAAAGTTTCAGAAATACTTTCCTAAAAATGTTAGATCTGGAAAATTAGGTCATGTGTGCTAGATTTGGCCAAAAAACATAATTTAGTGCTAAATATGAGAATTGCCCATATATATATAAGTCAATGGATAATTTTGAACTTTTTTTTTGTTAATGGATAATCTTGAACTTTTTTTTTTGCTAATGGATATATAAGTCAATTGAAGAAAGAGGAAATAATTTCTATAAAAACTAATAAAAAGAGCTCAAAATAATTTTTATAAAAATATTAAAAAGAACTCCACGAAGCTAGATTTTAGTCTTGACAAGAGAAATCGTTACATAGATTTCTAATAAAAGAAAATACATGTGTTATATCGTAAACAATTATCACTTTTTAGTTATGCCATTAATTGACCCCATATTTGTAGATAATTGGTGATCGTTCAAAAAAATCCTAAAAAAAGTGAAATGGTGAAAAGAATTTTGATTTGTAACTTGTACGCCCTTCTAGCATATAACAAAAAAAAGTTAGTAGATAATAAGATGTTTGATTCATTAATATAAATTGTCCATATTGATACAGACAATTTTGTCGAAACTCCAGAAGAATGGACATAATATTTGCTACAAAGACAGTATGTTACAATTTAGTCACTTTAACTTGTGGTGTCCCGTCCCAACCAATAAAGTATCACCAAGAGGAGATCTGCTACATTTCTTGGTCTCAAGAAAACTTTTACACAAAATAACATAGTGATTCGGTGATTGTCAAACATTATCGGTGTAATAACCAGAGAAAATAACTTTCTCAAGGAAAAGAAAATTGATTAAAATGTTAGATTATGAGGAAGTGAAAATGTATATCTACATAAAAGAGAAATTAATAGAGTGGGAAAATCTAGATATGAACAAATGAATTTGAGTCAACTTGTATTGAGGAGAAAAGTTCTTCAAACTTTCAATCCAAGAGGGATTTTCAATAGAACGAATGGTAAAATCTTCAAAACCAGTTAAAAACTAAATATGTTGGAGATACGAAATCTACATATGGTGAGATAATGGCTGGCAAAAGGTGATATGCTAAAGATCTGATTTTGTGGAATCATCTATGACTTCGTGTTTTTTTTTTCGGACAAGATGATTGTATTTAATGGGCAAATACAAGGATGAGACCGTTTGTTTCATTGGGCTTTAGCCCAAACGAAATTAAAATTGAACAGAATTCTCTAAATTTGTTTCAACACACGCGTCTCTCTCGTGTTTAGCCACGACAAGCCACGCGTCAATCACACAAAATCATGACCTTGTCGCTAACCGTCGTGCCTGTGATTTTCATGCCATTGTTCCATGTTTGCTCCGATGTCTATCCTTGTATCCTCTCCGATATCGCCTTTCGCACTCTTCAACGACCTTCATCACCCGGCCAAGGGAAGCATACCCTCTTCTCCGGTAGTTCAAGCACGGAGAAACCGCCTCAATTAAGGATTGACGGGATTTAAAGGTATGAAATTACTCCCTCTGAACATTGGAGATTGTGTCAAGAAGAGATAAGAGAAGGGATGGATCTATTTCCGGAGAGCCACCCGAGACATTTGAATCAATCGGAGTGACATTTGATACCGATTAAGGAGAAAAAGCCCGATTGATCAGAAGATAAAACTTTAAACACAAAAACTTGAGTCCGAAACTCGGAAAGTTCACCCGATAAACGGGATTTTATTCAACACAAAGTTGAAAACGAAAACCGATGACCGGTAAGATACACCGACCCATGTCGGTGAGTAATATTTCACATGCAAAAAACAAAAGAAACCGGACTGGCTATCGCCGGCCGGAGTAAAACTTGAACGGAGTTAGAACTTGTAGTAGAGAGAATTTTAGCTAGTTGTTTGGCCTCCAACTAATTTTTAAGTTATCGTGTTTAACCTTTATAAGTTCTAAGCATTAGTATTTTTCAACCATTTTCTCGTTTTTATATCTCCTCAAACTTTTATAAATATTTCATATCTTTAGTTTTTTTTTTATAAAATATTTTCTATTTTGATTTGTAGGAAAAGTTATAGAAATTACGAGAGGGTTGAAAAGGATGATCTAGCACTAGAGAAGAAGACACAACCTTAAGAGAAGGCAAAGACCAACCATAACAAGGGAGCGAAATCCAACCCAAAAAGGGCGTGCATTGGAGATGTAAAAAAACAGTAAGTCGGATACAAGGCTAGCATCAGTATGAAAACAAAACCTTTCTTGAAGGGCAGAAGTAGCTACGCTCGCACAGAAACCAAGCTCAACACAAACTCTACAACCTCGGCAAGGTGGCGTGATACGGCACGGTCCTTCAAAATACACACTCTGAGGTTGACGGAAATGATAATCCTGGACCGTGTAGGCCGAATAATGGAAATGGAAGTGACTAAATGGATTTTTCAAGGGGCTGCGGAATTTCTCGAATAGAATGTTATCTTCAACAACACTGAGAGTGGTTTCGTATGTATTTTGAAGCTTTGTTTCAATGGGGACCTCTTGTCTAGCAAATTGTACGATGTTTCGATGAACAAAGAATTCAACGATATTGAAATGATATTTATTTAAAAATTTAAAAGATTATTACAATGATCAAATGGCTATAGCTAACAATCTAGGCGAAATTAAAAGGCATAAGAAATCTAGAAAATTACAAACAATAAAATTTATAATGTATTGATGAACTTAACTTTGCCAGAATTTATTATGCAGTTGGAAGGTCATTAGGTCGAAGTCTCTTTGCATACTTGCTTCGTCCTTCCGCATGGTCGTCCGTCTTTGAATTGGCATTAGATTAATATATTATTCTACCATATAAATTTATATTTTCGTTGCAAGGACTTTGGTGATTTTAGGCCGTATCATTCCATCCACCTTAAAAAAGGATTTGTCGTCAAATTCGGTTCTCCTCCGCTGAACAAATGTATCTCAGCCGCATTTGTCGGGTTACAAAGTTTCGCGATTGTGGTTTGGGACAAGTCTAACACATCACAACATTACAATATTCAAGCCTTGAAGTTGCCTACCCAAAGAAAATGACACTCTTCTCTCTTTTTCTGATTTTTGCTTTCTATAAGAAGAAGGAATATGAGAAGATAATGAAACAAATGTCGAACCTCAGAATGGCTCTGATACCAAATGATACTACACAATCCTCCGGTAGTCCCCTTTGATAAGAACATAATTAAAAACCACATATCACAGAACAAAAGTTAACATAAGAGTTACATGATCAACCAATACCACTACTTTCCAAAAGTATTGCACGTGGAGTAAAAAACCTATATTGCACTAGAAATGGAAGACTTCGAAAATAAAAGCAAGACAACGAGTGAAGATACACAGAACCTCGACCCTCAACTATTAACATATCCTAGCAGCTAGGAAAGAAGCTCATACTAGGACTAGGACTCGATGACAACCATGCGTCCAATATTTTAATCAAATCCAACTGACCAACAGGCCAATAAAAACAAAATTTAGAGAGAGTAAATAAGGGCATAATTCAATAGAGGTAGATATACGACGACAAGGCTTATGATGTAGAGGAAAGAAGCTCAAACCATCACGATCGAAAGAGAAGAGCACAAAGAAAGTTTGTCGGATGGCTGGATTGAATAAGAGAACTCCAACCCAAACCAAACTATCACCAACCAAGTAATCCAAGAGCTAACCGAAAGCACAACAACAATAAAGAAAACATGAACAAGCTCAAATAAGAGAGAGTCAAACTAATTTTTGTGAGAAATAAGACTATCAAACAGAAAGTTGGAGCCACAACCAGGACAACGACATTTAAACCTCAAGCAGGCGCCAATCACGCTTGAAAACAATGAGGCTCACCGTTTTAGCCCACAATAATTGATCATAGGCTAAAACCACAACTTTCAACCTTAGCCTTGAAACCCTACTTTGAACTAACCATTGGAACCACAACGGAAACTCCATAGGAGTAACAAAGAGGAACATATCTGGTTGTAGTTGTAGTGGAATCAACACTATCAGTGAGTCACCCGAGCATCGACATCCTAACTACTCAGATCTGAGGCTTTATGAAAAAACAAAGGTGAGGGAGATAAGCTTCTCATGACAAGGATATTGTCGAAAATGCCCTTTCTCTGAGTACAAATAACTGACGGCTCTTAGAGTTAGGGTGACATAAGGGAGAGATTCGAAAGAGAGTATACCTCTCGCTCCTTGTTTTTTCAATACTATTTTCTTTAGCCTTTAATAATCCCTTCTAGGAAAAAAATTGACCCTATGCCTCTCTTCTACCGTAAGTCCCACCAACAGTAAAGAAGAAGTTAGGGTAGATTAAGATTTAAAAAAAATGTCAAAAAGAGACGATAAAGGTGATTATGGTCTAGTGTTTCTTATTTCATAGAAGATAAATGGACAAAAATTAGGTAAACCAAAATTTGTTGATGGCAGAATTAACGCTTCACATTGACTAAAAAAGCCGCAATTTTCTATTTTTTAAATATGAAAAATTGTTTTAGTTTTTCACGTACTTTATACGTTTTAAACTGAAAATAGTCTAGATAATTGTTATGTAAAGAGCTAATGCATTTATCAATTCTTTGTATTATGTATTTTTCCATTTAACTCATTTTACAGTTCCTAAGTGTTAGTGAAGATTATTAGTTTATGTATTTTGATAGAATGAGAAATCTAAACTAAACTAAGTGTTATTTAGTTCCGTTTTTTGGTCAAAGGCGATATTATTAAACTTCAAACCAATGTATCATGATACATCAATGCTCGTTTTGCAAATTTATCAGCTTCAAAGTTCAAAGATCTAGGAATAAATTCTAAGGAAATAGATGAAAAGGGTTTTGTTATCAAACTGATATCACCAAGAACCATATATAGATTGTTGTGGTCTTGCGTCTTCTTGAGAAGATTTATCATAATTTTGCAATCCAAGAAGACCATAAGCTACCTCAAACCAAGATATGAAGCTTTTAACAAAGCTAACCGCATAACCAAAACCTCCAACATCAAGGCATATTCAATATGATCAATAGATTCAACGAACTCGCCTAACAATACCATATCCGAATGGTAGATCAAACCAATTTCGCATGTAAATGTCGATGATTGCCATTCCCGAATAATGGATAGGATCCACACTCAGAAGCAAGGCCTCCTCGACATGGGTTGAGAAACATTTTAGCGATTGGGCATGCTCCCAACAGCGAGCATCGTGTATAGACCTTGCAACCATCTCTTCTTCAGCGAAACCTTTTTGTGCGAAGATCACATTATTCCTAGCCTTACAAAAGTTTCGGCACACCCAAGCGTAAAGAGACGTTGAGATAACATTTGCAGGAAGAAGATTTTTCCATCTGAGGGCAACACATAAGAACTCCTTCATCGTCGGAGAAGAACCAATGGTGGGGATACTCTTGGAGCCATCACCCATACCCATAGAAGAAGAATATGATCAATGGGTTTCCACAGCTCCACATTATCTACATGAAGCCTCCTGCATAATCTTCTGCCGTTCTAGTGAAGCTCCCACCGGCAAGGCCTCAGCTAAAGCCTTCAATAGAACGTTTTAATATTTGCTTCCAAACCTTACAAACACAAGAGACTAAAGGAAAATGCTCATTTTCTAAATGAAGGAAAGAGGCTTGAACAAGGAGATGATACCCCAACCTTAGGGAATACCAACCACTCTTCTCCATTAGCCAGATAAGCTTGTTTGGCCGAGAAATAGAGCCATGGGCAGTCGAAATATATCTTCCCGATAAGCTAAAAGCATCGCATCAATTTTCTCAGAGCATCATTGGCCCGAAGGCGTCCGAAGATGGGCTACGGTGAGCGTAGCCATATCCCTTGATGGAGGTCCAACTCGCCGAAGTCAGAGGTTTTTGACGACAACCATGGATTTCGCCACAGATTGATACTCGATCCATCTCCTACCAACCAACTGAGACCCTTACATAAGACTTCACGCCCTGCTATGTTACATCGCCATCCATGTGAAGGGTTGGAAGGTACCCTATAGTCCAAGAAGGTCGTACTATGACAGAACTTTCCGGTAAGAACACGGGAAACTATATCAGCAGGACACGTTAATATACACCAACTTAACTTTGCGAGGAGTGTGTCATTATGGGATTTACTTGTTCAAAATCCAGGCCCACCTTCCTTATACAGTCGAGCTAATTTTTCGAAAGAGACCCAACAAGTCGTCTTGTAATCTTGCTTGTCATCCCACCAGAACCTCGTTAAAACCGATTGTATCCGCTTACACACTGAAAAAGGAAATTTGAAACAATACATGCCATAAGACGGGATACCAAAAAGACCCGAGGTGAGCATAGTTCACTTCTCGGCATATGATAGAAACCGAGAAGACCAACTAATAGCTTGCTAGCAAATTTGGACAACAATGCTAGTGAAGATAAATCACATTCGTCGTCCATAATTTTCTGGCAAGCCCAAGTACTCCCCAGAGCCTCCCTCTTTGTCAATGGACAAAATCCGCTTTGCCACAAACCTCTATGTTGACGAAGATTTAGAAGAGAACGTAATCAAGGACTTCTTTACATTGATAAGTTTTCTGGAAGTTTGCTTATAAGACTTAATAATATACCATAAAAACACGACAAGAAGTTGCATCAGAGCGACAAACGAACATGGTATCATCCTCGAAGAGAAAATGATGACTGGAAGACTATTACGAGCAACTTTAATTTCTGGTAGAGTGCCATTATTTTGATCCTTTTGACATAGTCCCGACAGAATCTCAGTATGTAAGATAAACATGCAAGTAGAGAGATGGCCTCCCTGCCAAAGTCCTCGTTTGGGAACAACGCTTCTCAAAGGCCCTCAATTCAGGAGAAATGAATAGGACACAACATGTTACACACTTCTATGATCCATCAAACCAAGATATCATGGAAACTTAAATGTTGGAGGACCGCTCTCAGTAAATCCCATTATATCTTTCCATAGGCCTTTGTCATATTGGTCTTTACGGACATAGCGCCACACTTTTGTGACTTGGAGAGACGCAAGAATCAGAGAATCTCATGAGTAATCAAGACATATATGCGATAACTCGTCCAAGCACCAAAGCTGATTGGTTTTTCGAAATCAAACTCAGTAAAACCAAGTTTCTATCTTTGGAATTATCTTGTAGAAGACATTCCATAAAGCTATAGGAAGATAGTCAGCCACTTTCTCGGGGTTAACTATCTTTGGAATCAGTTGAAAATGGGTCGCATTCAGATGTATGGGAAAGACACCATCTGCAAATAAAACATGGATCTCGACGATAATATCGGGGCCTATGATCTCCTAGTACGAGTGGAAGAATCCCGAAGAGAAGCCATCAGGGCCTCGCGCCTTTGATGAGTTAATCCCTCGCATCGCTTCTTTGATCTCCTCAGTCGTCGGCGGTTGAATATGCAACTCACTTTGCTCGCTTGTTACTAGCAGCTGAAATGCTTCATGGAAATTGTCGATTCACTTCTCGTATCCATCTAAAATAGACGTTGGTAAAATGATGTAATAATCTTAGCCATCTCTTTTTCGTCATAGTGATCCTGCCTGTGGTAATAATCAATCACTGTAATTCAGTTACATGCTTGCCTAGTTTTAGTAACCGCATGAAAGAACCCTATATTATTATCACAACTCTGAAGCCAAAATATTCGGCTTCCAGAATTTCTTCTCCACATGATAAGCCGTCTCGAGAATTTTCTTCAAATGCTAAACCCCCCCCCCCCCCNCCCCCCCCCCCCCCAGAAAGTGGTATACTAGCCGAAAGAGCATGCTCAAGCTCCACTTGAGTTGATTTTATAAGTGTCTCATTATTATGTTGTTGATCCTTTGCCCATTTTATCAACTCCAGGTGGAATCTACTCAGCTTGCGGTCAATAGTAGCTTGGTCTAGGCCTCGCCACGTCTTACCTATAAAGTAAAATATCTCCTTCTTCATGAAGTCGACTAAGAAACTGAAACAAACCCCTACGAAGTCTTCTAGTGTTATCCAAGTAGACCAGCAAGGGCCTAAGATATGAACCCTCAAATCGAAAGTATTCTTATCGACCTGAGAAAAAAATGTCTAACCATGCACTATTAGACAAAGCTCGACCAAGCCAAGCATGGACCAAATGGTAATATCGCATACGATGTCGGGAAAGACAATGGCTCGAGTGCCTGACATCCACGAGTCCGTTGGAGAAGACGAAAGACCTAAAGTCAATAAATGACCCCTTGTACTTGGGAGGACCTCCTCTCTTCTATGCTTGGAGTCAGATATCATTAAAGTCTTTGACTAGAAGCCAAGAAGAATCTCAGCCAGCACCAAGCATCAAAATTTCTGACCAAACTGTCGTACGGTTCTCTTTCCTTGGTGCTCTATATACAAAGTGACATGAGGAGAATTATTGTAATAGGATAACTTAGTGTCAATAATATGCGGCGAGGATAATAAGATCTCCAAATCTATATAACCCTTCTAGAATAAAGCAAGACCTCCAAAGGTCCAGATGGCGGGATAGTAAAATTATTACATATCCCATCCAGTTAGTAACTTGTAGAACATACTCATCTTAATTTTGTGTCTCCATAAGAAACATTATGTCCAGGAATATGATTAACCTTAATTCCCTTAGGCGTAGAATTGTCCTTTGTTTCTAAGCCCTTGACAGTTCCAACTAGTTGTAATCATTGAGGAGTGGATGGTTTTTGGAAAACCATCAAACCCTTACAAGAAGAAGGCATAGAAGCCCTATAAGAAACAACAACAACAATCACATAATGTAAACCATCCTCAAAACGAGGTGCAACAAGAGAGGAGCTACTAGATTTCCTAGTAATATTAATCTTCGGAGCATCTGCTTTAACACCTTGCTTACAGGGACTTGGTGATCCTTTCTTTAGAGGAGGTTTACTCTTAGAATGAACCTTTGACTCGTCCCTTTATTTCTGCTACCATCACCGAGTCCGCCATTAAAAGCTAGTCTCTTCGTCATGAAGCTGGAGAGAAGCTGATGATCCATTTCAGCAGAATACACCAACTGAATCTTCTAGCGTTTTTATTTGTTTGCTAAAGCTAACTTAGCTGATGACATTAAAGAGACAAGAATATCTACTTTTCTTGAAACTCTATTGGATGATTTAAGTTGGACACTGATTTTCTGGAGATTAGTAGATGAAACTTGTAAATTGCTCTGCACTTTACGACTCGAGTGAAGTACCAAGTCCACCACATCGTTCGAAATTGATAGCCATTCCAAAGCTTGTCGTTTTGAATGAGGAGGAGAGATAGGGGATAGTAGCTCCAAAACAGGGTGTCGAATCTTTGTTATGCTAGATTCATCACCTTGATAAGGTAGGAGAGCATCCTAAAATTGCCTTGGTAATGGTGGGGAGGAATGTGGCGAGAAGGAGAACCCATAGCAAGTCATTGCCCAGAAGAACATTGGTGACAAGGACCATAATCAAAACCCGAAGCCACGTCTTTATCCTTGATCCTACCATGAGCCTGAAGCCCCTCATGATGAGCAGAATGAGTGGTCTGGCGAATACTGAACCTCTCCTTAGTCCAAGGTGAAGGAATGTCATTTTTAGTGCTCTCACACCCATAAAACTCTATGCCACCATATGAATCCTCCCTGCGAGTATGATGCTCATACATGTCTTGATGATGAGAAAAATGGCACAACGAGTACCTACATGAAGGATTATTGGATTAGTCGCATCAATCAGGACTTTTACACGGCCATCTTGGATCATGATCTTGATACAAACCAATCTTATTTCCAATAATCTTGAGGAAGTTATAGATGTAGTAATGAATCGGAAAGTCATGAATTTTAATCCAAAAGGGGATGAGAGAGGGGTATGTGTCGGAGATTATTGGCTCCTAACACCGAAGGACAAGCATCCACGTTTATAGTGAAACGAAGCATGAGAAAGGAGAGAGAGAAGATCTTCTTCTGATTGAAATCTGAAAAAGAGTCACCACGACTAACCTCCTTTCCTTTGATGCGCTGAGATAATCCCCATAGTCAAGATAAGAAACTCACCACCGCTTTAGGTCGTTGGATTTCTGTATTGAGAACTCTTCCAATCAAAGTAAGTCGATTATCGGCGATGAGATCATCATTTTTCACTCATGGAAGAGGAGTGTGGGTTGGGAGAATCCATGTTGAGGAAGTGGAAATTCCTTTACCTTTCTCTGCTCATGTGAATCGATGGGCCATGGGAACAAAGACGAGCGACTGACGAAGACAAAGGAGACCGATCACACATAAGGAAAAAGAAGCAAGAAGATTGTAAGACACAATAAATGGACATAATCTGTATGAACACAGCAAGGATACACCGATCAAAGTAGAGGAAAAACGCCTAGAAGGAGCTGACCGCCAAGAGAATCACCTTGAGAAATTCTAATCGCTGTCATGATACTTTTAATGTAATTTTTTTCTCTCTCTTTAACTTATCATCTTCAAACGTCGTCGAAGCTCAAGGAGTTGGGGTTCAAAACCAAGAGCGTCTTAGAGCACAAAGGATAGGTACTTACGGAACCCAACACAAGAAGAGCTAGGACCGGTATCAGACCTCTCGCGGTATTACCCAATAACTTTGAGATAAAGCATGGTCTCATCAACATGGTCCAAAATTACAAGTTCAATGGGCTACCGGAAGATAATCCTCTAGATCATCTCAATGAGTTTGAGAGGCTTTGTAGGACTATAAAGATGAACGGGGTTAGTGAAGAAACCATCAAGATGATACTTTTCCCCTTCTCACTAGGTGATGTAGTCGCTCAATGGGAAAGGAATGTCTCCTCGGAGCTAGTCTCTACATGGGCTCAAGTGGAGAAGAAATTTATGACTAAGTTCTTCTCGAAGCAAAGAACGGCCAAAATCCACAACGACATCACTAGCTTCAAACAAGGGTATAATGAATCGTTTCATGAAGCTTAGGAACGATTGAAATCTTATGTTAGAACTTGCCCTCATCACGGAGTCACCAAGGATGCTTTATTGGGGATTTTCCATCGCGGTTGCTTGGAAAAGTACCAGAATTCCCTTGACACAACAAGCAAGGGAAGCTTCGCCAATTTGGATATTAAAGAGGGAGAACAACTCATCGAGGACATGGCTCAAAGCGACCGAAGCTATGAGATAGATCGAGATAGAGATTCCCGGGATGACTCTAGATTCAAGGAACTTAATGCAAAAAATTGATTAGCTCACAAGGTTGTACCAAAGACCCATTAGTGTTGTGGATCAAGTAGGAAGTGGTATGGGATATAGAATTAAAGATGACCAAGGGGATCAAGAGGAAATTTGTTACATACAAGGAGGATACTACCCAAGATCCTACAACCTATCTTTTAACTATTGTAACAATAACCCCCCCCCCCCCCAGGAATCAAGAAGTAACCAATCCTTCGGACCAACACTACCCGACTCAAAATGAAAGGCAACAAGGTCAACCTCAAGGGAACTTCCCTCAAAAGGGATATTTCATGCCATTCCCACACTCGGGAAGCTCACCCACACCATCCTCCAAGGAATATGATAACACCTCGCTGTTGAAACAAATTTTAGAAAGTCAAAACAAAGCTGCAATGGATTTGACCAAGAAAATGGGAGATGTAAATCAAAAGATTGATGGTGTGTGGAATGATTAGACTGCAAAGGTTGAGAATTTAGCGGCTCAATTCAAAACTCTTGACAACTAAGTGGCTCATGTAGCTTCTTCTTCAAAGAGCCATGGAAAGGAAATTTTCACGGAAAAGACCGATAAAGATCCAAGAGAATATTGCAATGTCGTAACATTGAGAAGCGGAAGAGAGTTACCTCCAGGAGAAGCCACTCTAGAATGTGTTGTGAGAAATGAAAATGTTCAAGAACCAAGAAAACAAGAAGAAGTCAATGAACCAAAAGAGAAAGATTCAATAGTTATTGAGGAAGAGGTTATGGAAAAGAGGAAGAGTGTGGAGACACCAAAGAAGAAGGTTACTTTCGCCCCAATTCCTTTGGAACCTCAACTCCCTTTTCCGAGAAAGGTTCAAGAAACAACTACTAGAAAAAGAACGAGAGAAGTTCAAGCACATTCTCAGAGGAGGTCAAGTTACTCTACCGATGTTAGACTTAATTATGCATTGCCCGCTTGTGGCCAAATTCATTAAAGATGTCTTGGCCAAGAGGGTTGTTTATGAAGAGTCAAAGGTAGTGGTTACTCACGAGTGTAGTGCTATCATTCAAAACTACTCTCCTAAAAAGATTGATGATCCCGGTAGTTTCACTTTACCTTGCTCTTTGGGAGCAATTCGATTTGGTAGATGTTTGGTTGATTTAGGAGATAACGTGAGTTTGATGCCATTGTCGTTCTCTCAAAGGCTTGGCCTTACTAACTTCAATAAGACCAAGATTGCATTGATCTTGGTAGATAGATCTGTTAGGTACCCTATTGGAATGTTCAAAGAAGTGAAGTTGATTTTTGGGAATTGTGAGGTTCCAACCGATTTTATTGTGCTTGAAGTGGAAGAGGAACCAACCGATCTGATTATCTTAGGAAGATCTTTTCTCTCCACCGTTGGAGCAATCATTAATGTCAAAAAAGGCTTGTTTGATCTTCATTTGGGTGATATGACACTTAGTTTCAATATAAAGAAGGCTTTGAAGAAACCAACCATTGATGGTCAAGTGTTTTACTATGACATTCTACAGCAAATGGCGGATGAATACTTGGAAGAGTTAAATGCTCAAGATGCTTTGCAATTGGCTCTCACAATGCCAAAAGAAGAAAGGATAATTGACAACGAGGATGTGAATGGGTATAAGAAGATCCCAGACTCCCACAAGCCTTTAATGAAAAGTATTTGCACATTGGAATTGATTGAAGACGAAGAGCTTGAACAAGCCAAAGAGATCATCAAGGCAAGACCAAATGGGGAAGATGATTGGACCGAGCTCAAGACACCAAAAGTGGAGCTAAAATCTCTACCATCAGGGCTAAGGTACACATTTCTAGGTCCCAACTCTACTTACCCGGTCATAATTAGCGATAGATTGCATGATGATGAGGTTGCATTACTCTTAGAAGAATTAAGGAAATTTAGAAAGGCTATAGGTTACTCACTCGATGATATAAAAGGCATACCTCCTTATCTTTTCATGCATAGAATCCATCTAGAAGATGAATCGAAATCATCAATTGAGCACCAAAGAAGGTTAAATCCTAACTTGAAAGAGGTTGTGAAAAAGGAGATCTTGAAATTACTAGACTCAGGGATTATCTACCCTATCTCAGGTAGTACTTGGATATCCATGGTCCATGTAGTTTCCAAGAATGATAATAATGAATTGATCCCAACTAGGACAATTACGGGTCATAAGATGTGCATAGATTATAGAAAGTTGAATGCATCAACTCGAAAGGATCATTTTTCATTGCATTCATTGATCAAATGCTTGAACGATTAGCTAATCATTCTTATTATTGCTTCCTTGATGGATATTCGGTATCCTTTCAAATTCCCATCCACCCTCAACATCAAGAAAAGATGACCTTTACATGCCCATATGGTACATTTGCTTATCGAAGGATGCCATTCGGGTTATGTAATGCACCAACCACATTCCAACGGTGCATGATGTCTATCTTTTTCGATCTAATTGATGATATAATAGAGGTTTTCATGGATGGCTTTTCGGTCCATGGATCCTTTTTTGGTGTTTGTTTGTCCAATTTGTGTAGGATTTTCAAACGATGTGAAGACAACAACCTCGTCCTCAATTGGGAGAAATGTCACTTCATGGTATGAGATGGTATCGTGATTGGACATCCAATTTCAAACAAGGGAATTGAGGTAGATCAAGCAAAGATAAACGTCATCCTCAAGCTTGAGCCACCCAACAAAGTGAAAGAGATAAAAAGTTTCCTTGGACATGTGGGGTTTTACCGAATATTCATCAAAGACTTCTCAAAGATTGCAAGGCCATTGACATGGTTGTTATGCAAGGATACGACTTTTAACTTTGATAAAAAATGTCTTGAAGCTTTCAAGAAGATAAAAGATGCTTTAGTAAGTGAACCAATAGTCCAACCTCCAAATTGGGAGCATCCACTTGAGTATGTGTGATGCAAGTGATTATGTCGTAGGAGCGATGTTGGGACAAAGAATCGATAAGAAGCTCCATGTCATTCACTATGCGAGTAGAACCTTGGATGATACTCAAGTCAAATATGCAACCACAGAAAAGAGCTCTTGGTTACTGTCTTTGCCTTCGAGAAGTTTTGCTCTTATTTGGTCGGTTCTAAGATCATAGTCTACACGGATCACTCGCCTTAAGGTACTTGATGGCTAAGAAGGATACAAAGCCACGACTACTTAGATGGATTTTTATTCTCCAAGAATTTGATCTTGAGATCAAAGACAAAAAAGAAATTGAGAATGGTGTCGCAGATCATTTGTCACAGTTGAGGGTTCACAAAAAGTTGCCTATAGATGATTCACTACCCGAGGAACAAGTCAATTCCATTCACTCTTTTGTTGAAGAAAACTTCTCTTATGACTCCATGAGCAAGGTGAAGGCAATTGAGGAGAATTTTTCATGGTATGCGGATTTTGTGAATTATCTCACATGTGGAGTTGAACCACCAAGTTTGAAAAGTTATGAGAAAAATAAATTCTATAAAGACATCTGACACTTCTATTGGGATGAGTCATACCTTTATAGAAAGGGCAAGGATGGTCTTTTTAGAAGGTGCATTACGGAAGATGAAGCTCAAGATGTTTTGTTTCACTTCCATGGTTCGAGCTACAGAGGTCACTTTGCTACATTCAAAACGGCTCAAAAGATCTTACAACCCGGTTTTTGGTGGCCTTCAATGATCAAGGAAACACAAAGTTTATATCTAAAGGTGACTCATGTCAAAGGAAAGGAAACATTAGCAAACAGAACGAGATGCCTTAAAACCCGATTTTTGAAGTTGAATTGTTTAACGTTTGGGGCATAGATTTCATGGGAACATTCCCATCTTCACATGGAAACCAATATATTTTGGTCGCGGTCGAGTATGTCTCCAAGTGGGTAAAAGCAATAGTTGCTCCGACAAACGATGAAAAGGTAGTAGTAAAGCTTTTCAAAACCATAATTTTCCCTAGGTTTGGTGTACCAAGAGTGGTCATAAGCGATGGAGGATCTCATTTCATCAACAAGGTGTTTGAAAGTTTGTTAAAGAAGAATGGAGTTAAGCACAAGGTAGCTACTCCATACCATCCGCAAACTTTGGGCCAAGTGGAAGTTTCAAACCGTCAAATCAAAGCTATATTGGAGAAAACAGTTGGGAAAACAAGGAAGGATTAAGCAACGAAACTAAATGATGCTTCATGGGCCTACCGAACCGCATTCAAGACGCCAATCGATACTACTCCTTTCAACCTTCTCTATGGTAAAGTTTGTCATCTACCGGTTGAACTGGAGTACAAGGCTTTATGGGCTAAAAAATACTCAACTTTGACATCAAGACGACTTCGGAAAAGCGTATGGTCCAACTAGAAGAGCTCGATGAATTGAGATTGGACGCGTATGAGATTTCAAGAATATACAAAGAACGGACTAAGGCTTTTCATGACAAGAAACTCATCAAGAGAGACTTCAAAGAAGGCGACCAAATTTTGCTATTCAATTCCCGGCTGAAGTTATTCCCTGGAAAACTCAAGTCGAGATGGTTTGGTCCCTTCAAGATCAAAGAGGTAAGGCCATATGGTGCCATCGTTCTTTGGAACAAAGATGGCGGAGATTTCACGGTTAATGGCCAAAGGTGTAAGTCATACATAGTTGATGCACCGATAGAGGAAGACAACACGGTTCCCCTTTCGGACCCCGAGGACGCACCGTCAAGCTTAGAGACATTAAACAAGCGCACTTGGGAGACAATCTCATGGTATCCTTGTACATGTTAGTCTTGTTATTACCTTAAAATAATGATTTTGGGTTGCTCTTTGATTCGTTCTTGCGAATAGATGAACGAGAAGCCGAAAGACGGATCTCGGAGAGGTTGGCGGTCTAAGCCAGTCTGTCTGGCGGTCTGCAACGAGCCATCTGGACTGCCAGCCCTCTCCAGACCACCCTGGCGGTTAAGCAAGGTCTGGCTGGCGGTCTGCAACACGCCACCAGACCACCAGCCTTGAAGGCAAGTGGTGTTTTAAGCAATTTTCGATTTTTGTGGGGTTGATTTGCAATTTTTAAAAAATTTTCAAACACACGCTTATTTCTAAAACAACTCCACAAACACCAAACTCTCTCTCTCTCTCTCTCTCATTAATCTTCAATGTTTTCTTCTTCTCCTTTCTAAAAAAATTTCAAACTCAAAACTCAAAACTTTACCAATCTTTTCCAAATCTTTTGCAAATAATCTCATCTTTGAATTCTATCGCATAATCTCTACTTTATCACACCAGTCTCTAACTCTCCAAACTCCAAGCCAAGGTAATCACTCTCATCTCTCTCTTTGAACAAATTTTTAGATTTCAAATCTAGAATGATTTGGTGGTTTTTAGTGATAGATTATGCTTAGCTATAGTTGGATTAACATTTTTATTGCTAGAACAACCTCCATTATGGCTTGAATTACTTGATTTTAGAAATCAAAAGTGTAGGGCTCTTGAGAGATTTAGAGAAATTTGAAAGTTAAGGAAAATTGAGGATTTTGATTTCATTGAGTCTATGAGGTTCTGAGAATCATTTTTGCAAAAGACTACTAGAGGATTTAGCCATTAGATCATGTGTTAGAAATTTCAAGAGAGTAAAATATTGGAAAATGTCTAAGTCCTTTAGTATGATTTTCATTTGGTGAATTCTCATTGCTATGGTGTTTTTGAGTTTATATTGAGCTCGAAAATGAGTGTCTTTACTTCGTTATCTTTGGTTGTGATATTCGTTGTACTTTTGAATGAGGTTGAATGGAGTATAAGTTGCTAAATTTTGTATAGTTTTTAGGTACTATGAAATTTTTTGTTGATTTTTCACAATGATTTAAACATCCATTAGTTCTATTTCACTAAAGAACTAACTTAGTTAATTTCAAATCTTGAAGGAACAATGACAAACACAAGAACAAACATACAACGAGGAGCATCGAACCCGAGGAAAATGATAGAAGCACCGAGTTCGAGTGCTCGGCCAAGGAGAACAAAGGGGAAGAGAATAACACTCTAACCTTGATAAGAAAGACCAACAAGAAACTCGCGACAAGGCACACTTCTAATGAAGCGCAAAAACCACGAAAATCGACCGGACCATCCGCGAAGCAATTCTACAACGACTTGATGAAGAAGAAATGGGTTCCGACAAGGTGAGAAAGTATTCTAACCTTGATACATCTTGGAATTTTTAACGATGTCAACACGATATGCCGCCATATGGGAGTTGGCAACTTCTTTTTTCGCGAAGGATCGGGTTACAAATCACTCACTTGCGAGTTCTTTTCTACCTTGGAGTACGACACAGAGAGTAGGATGTTTCGATGTGAGATTGGAAATGAAAAGCTCACATGGAACACCACCGAGTTGAGCTCATTGTTCAATTTCGAGAATGGAAAGAACCCGATCATACCGAAGATTGAAAAAACGGATAAAAACATGTGGAAGAATATTGGGTTCGGTGAGTACAAAGTGGGCATCAAAGTGTCAAAGATCCGCCACCCGACACTTTGGTATGTTCACAAGTTCCTTGTTAATACATTTTTTGCAAGACGGGAAGCGGGGAAGATCAATGCAAGCAATATGTATCTTTTATTGAGAGAAGTCACACCGATCATCACGGGTGTCAACCGCCATCTCTTTGAACCTCAAGAGCTTTGGATAGACCTTAGTGTAGCATTGCTTTTGCATCTCATAGATGTCCGAACCACAATATACAAGTCAACAGATGCGAGTGCCCAATTGATGGTTGGAGGGATCGTGAACCCAATCTTGAAGTACTTCGGCAACAACTGCTCGAAGATCATCTTTCCTACTGATGAAGAACCGTCCTTTCTCATTGATATGTCTTACCTAGCTACCTCACGGTTCTTAGGAGGCAAGGTGGGATCTCAATACTCCTACATTATGCATGATAACCGCAAGTTCCTCTTATCCAACCTTGAGGCAACAAAACTCCACAACCGTGAGAACATCATTTTCAATCCACAAGACGGTTTCTATGACCCCGAGGAGCAATCTTCCATATGGACTTCCAAGGCTAAGGGTAAAGCTCAAGAATCGGAGAACTCGGGTAATGAAGAAGAAGACTCGAATGATGAAGAAGAGGTATATGGTTCTCACCGATACTACTTTGACACTTTCGATGGACCATCATCCTCAAAAAAAATTATGTATGCGCATGACAAACTCAAGCTCATGCAAAAATGGAACAAGTGGCAAGATAGGACAATCCACAAACTTGTCAAGGTATCTAAGAGCTTGAAGGGTCAAGTGAAATCACTAAAGAAGCAAGTAAAGGTGCTTACAAACAAGCCTACAGGCGAAGAATCCTCGAGAGCCCAAGAAGAACACCGCGAGGAAGGAGTCGATATCCATGAAGGCAGAAGGCATTCTTTTGGTGGAACTCCAAGTGCATTGGTTGTTTACGAACCATCAATACACTCGACATATGAGCTGCGAAGGCAAAGAAGAAGAGGGAGATCACCAACATCAGCCACAAGCAAAGACTCCTACTCCATTGAAACGGAGGAATCCGCGGGTTCCCGAACATTTTGAAACAAGGTAACAACACTTTCTCCATTGTACATATCATTATGTTTTTCATTTCTTGCATTTGGGAATATTGGTCTCCTTTGTCGTATTTTTATTCAATCACCGAGACGGTGATGAGTAAGTCAGGGGGAGGAGAATGTTACTAATGTGCTTTTTAGTTTTTTTTGTCTTGTTTTTATTTCTTTGAGTCTCATATAGGATGCATTGTTAATATTTATGGCATAGAAAAACCCAAAAAAAATTAAAAAAATTGAAAAAGAAAGAAACATGTAGTTGCATTTCTCATACTCATGTCATTAGGATCGAGTCTTAGAGCATATAGGATGCATTTTCATAGGGGAACGATAATTGATTGCCTTGTAAGCAGCTAATGCTTTAGGAACCAACCAAAACCCTTGTTAGTTGTATAATGTAGCTTGAGCCGAAACGAAAAAAATGGAAAATCCATAGCTAGAACTCCCCCTTTTGAAAGTTCCTCTAAGTAAAACCGACTTGAAAGCTCATTTGACTCTATAGAACTTGAACTTAAAATTCGACATTATTTTTCTCCCTATGGTTTTGAATATTTAACTGCGGGTAATCTTAAACATTTGGATCAAGAACCGCATTTTTACCACCATTTTTGTTGATCTAAATGGTCATCTTCATCATTGAGATGATACCCTTCCCTTAAACCTTAACCATTTACTTCTAGACCCCCATTGATTTCGTTCGAGTGAGGCCTTTTTCTTGAAAGTGTGCACATGTGAAAATGCTTGTGAGTAGAAGAACGACAAGGAAAATGCTTCCATAGGACTAGTCTCGATTTAAGATTAGTGTAGATAAGGAGGGGTAAGTAGATCTTCGAAGATGAGTTAAGTGGTTTGGGATGGTGTTTATGAGAAAGGAAATCGGAAAAAAAAAAAGAGAAGGGTAAAGGAAATAGCACTCTAAGTTGGAAGGAAATAAGAATGAGTCTAACTCTAAGAAATTTTAAAGAAGGATAAAAATCTACAAGAAAATAAAAAAGAAAATAAATAAAAAATAGAGAAAATTTGTTTGTAGATTGCATTTCCAAAGAAAGAGAAGAGCTAGAAATAAAGGAATACTTAGAATGTTATGTGCAAAAAGAAAGGATAGGAGTTTGAGCTTTAAAGAAGAGACATGAAAAGAAAAAAAAAGCTTAGTTGTGGTTGGGAATAAGAGATGTTTAGCATTGGAGTATGTGGACTCTAGTGGAAGCCAATTCTTGGTATGTGTTAATTATTCGACTCTCCCTTGCTTTTACACAATGTCTCACATTACTCTTCTTATGAGTAAACCACTAAAGTCTTGAGTTTAAGAAACCTCCTTGATCATCATTTCCTTAACCTTTTCTCACCAAGCCAAACGGTTTTGATTCACTGTCCATAGTGAGATCGCACTTAATTGAATAGGAACGAATGTTAAAGAGTTGAATGAGTTGATAGTATGAGTTTTCCTTAGTACCGGAACTTAGAGTAAATTGGGGCTTGGAAAGGTTATGGCAAAGTACAAAAGACTAGGCTCGACTCTTGCTATTTGCTGCATCTTTCTAAGGATTTTGTTTGGGCACCCTTCATATAACCCTTAGGCTATGAGTTCCCCACCTTCAAACCTCTTTCTCGGGCTTAGATTCTTGCTCATTGCTTGAGGACAAGCAAGATTCTAGTCTGGGGGAGTTGATGTTACCGTATTTTGCATATTATAGCTTAGGATTTAATAGAGTTTTCTTTGCATTTTAGAGCTTTTTAGATCGCTTTAAGTATTTTTTCGATTCTTAATTATGAAGTATCATATAGAGGTCTTAGGAGTTGCATTTGTACATTCTTCTCCTCTTTTCTACCCCATTTCAGTTTACCTTGATGATGACGGATGAACTCGGGGGCTAAAAAGCAAGAACAGACGCGTATAGCAGCAACCAAGAGGAGTTGGCGGTCTAGGCCAGTCTGGCTGGCGGTCCACAACACCCAGCCAGACCGCCAACCAGCTCCAACTAACTCCTAGCGACCCACCAAGGTCTGGCTGGCGGTCCACAAAACCCAGCCAGATCGGCAGCCAGCTCCAACTCACTCCTTGCGGTCCACCAAGGTCTGGTTGGCGGTCTGCAACACCTAGCAAGACTGCCAGCCTCCTCCATGTTGCTCCTGGCGGTTGAAGCTATCCTGGCTGGCGGTCCACAACACCATCTTAGACCGCCAGCCGCACCTGAAAAACAAAGAAAACCCCTGGTTCGACCCGGTTTGTCCCGGGTCGACCCGACCCGCTTCTTATTTTGTATATATTCTACTCATTTCTACTTCAAGAACCCTAATTTTTTTTTCTTTTTAGTTTTGTGGATCAAAACATTGATCTTTGTTGAATCTTTGATCTTTAATTGAAAGTCTTTATCTTTTATATCTTATTTCCCTTTCTCATCATGATTATTGCTTTAGATCATGTTTATACATGTTTTAGAGTTATGATTAGTGAGTAGTTTCATTTGTGGTTTATGGGTTAGGCTGATTAGAGTATATCTAGTATTTATTTAGATTGCAAAGGGTTGGATCATGTTAGATTCATATGATTAAGGAGCATTTAATGCTAGATTTGATTTGATCATTCAATTTCTAGAACATAAGGCTTTCACACCCGAAAGGTTTTTGATGAAATGCCTAAGAGAACCTTAGGATTGCTAAACATACTTGGCCTATGGGAATAGATGATCAAGGTGTTTAGTGGGTTTTTTGGCTTGTTTTTAATGATTGATAGACTTTAGATCACTATCGGGAGATTGAATTGATTTAGAGTTTGTCAAATGGATTACGATCACGGGAGTGAACTAATTGAGCTCTTGCCTTGCCTTTGAATGATGTTTACTTTTTCAGCCCTTGCATCTTAGTCATATCTAGTCTACCTATTCATTTGCTTTGCCCATGAACCACATCTCTCCATTTCTTCATCTCATCTCATCTCATCTCATCTCATCTAGTTCGTTCATCATTTGCTTTACTTTTATAATTTGCTTTGCTTCTTTTTTTTATTGAATTGATCAACCACTATCTAGTTTAGGCTTAGATTAATGAACTCATCTTTAGAGCTAAGTGTGTAGAAATTGCTCCATGTTTATCGATCCTTCACTATATTACAAGGGTTGTCTTACTCTTAGGATAAGTGTCGATTTAATCTCAATAGAGAATAAATCTCTCATCATGTTTATCTTAAACATTAATGTATTGTATGGTGTACCAAATTATTTAACATGACACAAGGAAGTTTAATGTATTTGCAAGTGTTTTGCGACATAAAGTGAGATATAGCAAAATAAAAGAAGTAACTGTCTCAAAATGTTATATTCATTTTCTGATCCATCGTCAAATCTATCCTTGTTCAATTGGAATCCGCTTCTCAATTCTCGGTTCCAACTAGCCCGTTATATAGTTTGGTTTTATGAAACAAGCCTTAATATCCCTCTTGTGATACGGATCATAGAGCGAAGCAATGAAACATTATTGTTATTTTTTTGTCAAAAAAAATAATTTTCATTTAAACATTAATATTTTGAATTATCAATTATTCAACGCTATCATATTTTTAATTCTAAAAAGTCACGTAAACAAAATGTAAGAAATAGTTTACAAAATACACATTCGTTCTAAATATTAGTTTACATTGTTTGTTCAAACAATAAATATTTTGATAGTCTTAAATGAAAAAATAAAATTTAAAATTAATGTCAGAGACATTTGTTTTGATGATTATTATGTGTTCTAGTGAGATTATATGATGAACTATCAATCACTGTAATAAAGGAAAATCGTATCTATTGATGATATGTGCTATTCACTAAGTCTAACTATATGTTTTTATAAGTTTTAGAGAAATTATAATGAGTAACAGAAAACGATTTTTAAAAAAAGCTACCTAACAAAAAAAAATCTTTCATTACAATATTTCCCAAATGAAACTTATTCCTACTGCCTTCTTTACATTGATATGTGTTAAAAGCTGACTCTTATTTTGCCTAAAAACTGACAAAAAGTTAAAGAGGAGAGAGAGATCATGGTTCCTCTCAAAATCTTACTTGCAGTTACGAAAAGAAAGAGAGAAATACAACTTCTTCCCCACCATTACCACAGATGAAATAAAATATCCAACCATTTTCGATTATCATCCTCTTCAAACACGTGTAAGGTGCAAAACTAGTTTCTTGTATCCGAGTTGAAGGAGGAGGAGTCCGTATCGCCGATAATCTCTTCCTTATCCAACGATTGTTCTTACTTCTCGGGTTCGATCAATTCTTAATCATCAGCAAAACAGGTAGTGGAATCCCTAAATTGAATCATTGCATTTCCTTCAATCACATGGAAATTATATCAGAGTCGTACACATATTGTAATCGCCATCAAAAATCCTAAATCAAATTGCTGATTTATTTGTCTATGTCTTTCCGATTTTTTGTCTCATATTTTACAACTGTTTATCTTGATTTTTCTTTCTTTCGATTCCCCTTTTATAATCCCGACGATGATTGTGTAGTTTGCTAGTTCTTTTATCCAAAAATTGATCGTCAGAAATTCATGTTTTACTTATGTTTTCTACTTGTTTGGTCCATCCAGTTTCAAATGGAATTTGGCGAGGATACATAGTTCCCTCGTCGAATGTTTGCCATTGGAGAAGAGTCATCCGATCAGAAACGAATTAACAACTACTTCAATCTTCATTAGGTCGAGGATATAAACTCGACGTTGGATGATGAACACATGCAACAACTCTTATATTCACAATATTCACACTCGAATGCAAATGGAGAACCACAACTTCGTCATCAACTTTCTCCACTACATTCTTTCAAGACAGTTGGAGACGAAGAAGAACAACAGATTTTGGTGGGTCTTTACCGGTAAACCTGTACCCTACAAGATTAAAGAGTTTTCTCTAGTCACCAGTTTGTACTGCCACGAGATTGGTTGGTCAACCAGTTTGAGGAAGACCTTGAGAAAGGGAAACAAAGAGTTGAGTTAAGTTCATCAGATGGGTCTTTTTGGAAACAATTATTTAGTTAGGAGAAGAGACTCTCAACGACTTAGATCCATGAAAGGCTTATGCAGGGTAGGAAGTATACAGACTCCATTACTTGTCTACGTTTGGCATTGTTGATGCTAGTTCACAGTATTTTATGCATCACTTTTATGCATCACTTCTTCAACTACTCTAATTAAAGAAGAACACATTGAGCTTCTCACCATTTCTTCTACCCAAACATAATTAAAATCCAATATTATGGGCTTGTGCGACGAACAAAGATATAACAATAGAGGATGTTTTTCGATATGTTGCCACCATGCCTTTTGCTATTAATACTGAACAAGCATGCATGGTCGACAAAAATGGCGAGGTACACCACAAATTCACGTAATTATTAGGTGTATAGCTTAAACATTGATAAACTAAGTTATTTTCATTCATCTACATGTACTTATCTAAGTCATCAATAATATGTTATGTATATCTATATACAGGCTGAAGTCTGGTCTTGTATTGGCGATCAGGTCCCACGGTTAGTCGAAGAATTAGACATGGTGATGACGGGAAAGATATTAGTGTCGATTTCCTCGTACACTAGATTGAGCAAGAAAACTCATTCGAACATAACTCATGGGAGGGTGGAGTCTGCGCAAAAGATGCATGTAAACCTCTCCACCCAAGAAGTTGTGATCATCTCATTGAATCTGACAATGACAAAGTAGACGAGGTCAACTGTAGTACTACTTCTTCTATGGTTAGAAAGGATGATTATGTAGCCGAAGATAGACGTAGAAAGGAAAAGTTTATGAAAGAAGGTTCTTCCGTTAATATACAAGACAATGCAAATCCTGTGGCAGAAAAGAACCACATCGATAATCTTGTTAACACATACATAAATGATTTTCCAACATTCTCGTTGGGTTTAACCCAATTGATGAGAATAGAGGAATCCTTCGTAAGCATAATTCCAACTAAATAGAATTACTTAAATTGAGGTTAGCTAAGAAAACCATAGGACGAAACTTCTTACCATCGTTGCAGCAAGTAGAGGTTCCTCAAATTGAAGAGACAATTGACATTGTTGGTCTTCAAGCTTCCAAAGATAATGCTGACCCTCACTCTAGTCTTGTTAGGGCCACAAATGTAAAACATATCGACAAGGATGTTGCCTTGGTATTTAGGCTTTTTCCAAACTTTTAGCCAATTATACTAAATTATAATTGTCATATATTGTACAATTGCGTTAACCATACATTTTTTAAGAAAACATGTGGAATCAGCTAGAGAAAAAACTATAGATACCAAACACGGTGGCAGTGTGGAAACATCGACTCGTACGAAACTTATTACCATTATACCCCCTACTTTTTCAATTGGTTTAACACATTTGATCAATATTGATGACGACCACCCTAAGGTTGCAACTGAGCATACACATAATATATAATTGCCAATCATAACTAATGTTTTATTATGAATAACAACCTAAGTGCCTATTGCAGTATCTACCAGTTGTCAAAAAGGTTGAACCTAGACAAGAAACTGCAGATGAATCTCAATTGTTGAGGAATCACACAAGTAATATTTCTTCATAGTTATATTGTGTGCACTTATTCTTAGTCAGACTATAAGAAATTATCTTGCCAATAGGTCAAGGGTATGAGTGTAAAAGATATCCCTTCACATGGTCTTGTCCATCCACCTACTTCCACAGTCAAGAGATAACAGTTCACGGGTTAGGCAGTCGACGCAAAGGTATACCCCGACTTGGAAACCAAAAAGCGCAAAGAAGTAGTTGATGCTCTTGTACCTTACAAAAAAATGAACAAGGACGGTTATTCTTCCTATGGTCGGGAAATTTAACCCATTCAAAGCTCAAGAATCATCAAAATATCAACCTTTCATCACAGAGATGGATTGGGACATGTAAATAAATTAAACCACTAAAAAAGTACTAGTCATTTCTACTAAATGTTATAAATTTATTAATGTTTTTTCATCAAACGCAACATATCTTACCTGATTGTAATGGGATAGTAGTGCACAACAGCGTTTTTCTTCGTATACTGCAGGCCATTAAAATCCTAAGTCTTATGGTAAAGAATATTTTCCTTCCTCCCAAAGAAATAGTCAAGCTACTTATGTTTTCGATGGACTAATTTTAAATTGAACTACTAATACATTATAGCACTATTTATTCTCTAGCAATTAATTCTAGGAAACATTTACATTACTCAGTTTGTTTATGAATACATTTAGGGGTGGGCAAAAAAATCATAAGCGAAAAAACGAACCAAATCAAACCGAAAAATCATTTGGTTTAGTTATGGTTAAACCTAAAAAACCATTTGTTTTTCATATTTTTTAAACATATGGTTTTGGTTTGGTCTGGTTAAAAACCGTAAAACCAAATGGATTTTTATGTTTTAAAAGAATATTTTTTATATTTTATATTTTATAAGTTTAGTTTTTATATATGCTTTCGTAAGTTTTGTTAGATATTGGAATTATGCTAATAATTTATTAATTCATATAAATTTTTTGATAATTAATTTTAAAAATTATTAAAACCTTAAACTTATACTAGTATACCTAAAGACGTCTAATGTTAGAAAAGAAAAACCTAAAGACGTCTCCGTATTTCTAAATTTTGGCTTCCTCCTCTTAACAACTCCATGTGATTTTTCTTTTTCTTTTTCTTTTTTGTTTCCTAGTTATGGTTTTCCATAACGTTTGATAATTTCTCAATTTTTAATTGTTTTGAAATTGGTTTGAGTTTGAATTTTTTTTTTCTTATATGAGATGGTGTTATTGTCCTCTACGTTTTGTTATCCACCATCTTCAGTTTATCGTTATTAATTTTACAAAATATAGATGGCAGATTCACATAACGACCCTAATTTTGGAGAGAAGAGAAACGCAAGTGATGATCATCTTTCAAAAGCAAAAAAAAAACAAGCTCTTCAATGATCAGATGTATGGAGCCATTTTACAAATCTCGCAGATGATCCACAAAAAATAAATGTCGCTATTGTGGTACAATACTTAAGTATGCACCTTCTAATGGGACTAGTACATTACATAACCACAATAAAGTTTGTTAGGCCTTCAAAAGTTTAATAGAAACTGACAAACAAAAAAGCTACCTTTTGACCAAGGTGGAGATGGAAAAGGATCAGAAGGTTTAACTGTTGTGACGTTTGCCCAGTTGCTTGTAGGAGTGCATTAGGGAAGATGATTGTGTTGGATGAGTTTCCTTTTAATTTTGTTAAAAAGATTGGGTTTAAGAACTTTTGCCTAGTTGTTATCCCTTAGTTTGATATCCCTTCTCGGAGATCAATTACCAAAGATATTGTCGAGTTGTGCTCTAGAGAAAAAGTTAAGCTTTGTAGCTTTTTCAGAGAGTTTGTTTACTTACAGATTTTGGACAACGCCAACTGCTATTTTGAGCTATATGGTGGTTACTGCTCATTTCATTGATGTGACTTTGTGTTTGCATAGAAAGATCATCAGTTTTAAGCCCAACATTAATCATAAAGGAGAGACCACTGGAAACCAATCAGTGAGTTGCTTGGGTGAATGGGGGTATTGAGAATGTATTTACAGTCATGGTTGATAATGCTTATGCAAATGATGCTACTGTTAGGCACTTGAAGGACAACGCGAATTTTTCTGGAGATGAATGACTAGTAATGGGTGGAGAGTTTATGCATGTTAGATGCATGGCTCACATTCTGAATCTGATTTTCAGGGATGGTTTGACTAGAGTAAATAAAAGTGTTGTTGCTATTAGGAATGCTGTGAAATATGTGAGATCTTCTTATCAACGGTTTAAGTCATTTTACATGCCTTTGGGCTTGGACAAGAAAGTTAGTAGAGGTAGTTTGACCATGTATTGTACAACAAGATGGAATTCTACATATTTAATGTTAGATGATGCTTTTTGAAGTATCATTCTACATTTGATAAACTGGCATTTGAAGACCGACTATACGATGTTTATTTCCAAGATGAAGATAATGGGAAAAAGGGTCGGGATACCAAAAACTATAGGTTGTGATGAGATTACTCGACTAGTAGATGTTTTAAGGGTTTTCTATGAATCAACTTTGATATTTTTTGCATGTTCAAAAGTGACATCTAATTCATGTTACGATGAGATATGCACTATTGAAACACATTTAATATAATTGGAAAACAACCAAGATAAAAAAAAATGAGAGATATGGCAGCTCCTATGAAAGAGAAGTTTAACAAATATTGGTACGGCCTTGAGAGGATAAAAAAATACTTATCTTTGCAAGTGTTCAAGATCCACGCTGCAAAATAGAGTTTGTAAAAAAATTTGAGAATTATGGAAAATGAAGCATAACTTTAATAAAGTTGACAGAAGAAGTTAAATATTTGTTGTGCAGGTTGTATAAACCTATTGTAGTTTCTGTAATAAGAGCATGGCTGGGTATTTAAGTTCATCTCAAGGCATAAATGTGGAGCCAATGATTTCTAGTGAAGGTAGTTATGGGTCACGTGAAATGATATTTTCTCGGTATCGAGAAATGAAATCACAAAGGAAAAGTAATGTGAATATAGCCAATGAGTTGGATATATATCTGATGAAAAATGTTGAAATGCCAACAGCAACCCCTCTTGGGCTTCCCTATGATATATTATCATGATGGAAGATTAATAGCGTCACGTTTCCAACACTTGCGGAAATAGCAAGGGACATGCTTGCAATTCCCGTTTCTAATGTTTCATCAGAATTTGTTTTCAGTTCCAGATATCGCATCTTAGACCTTTATTGGAGTTCATTAACTCCTTTTATGGTTGAAGCGATGATTTTAACTCAAAATTGGCTTAGAACATCACTTTATTCAGATGGAGGCATTGATGATATACACAAAATGTTAAAAGAAATGAAGTTTATGGGTTCTTTACAAGAATGTAAGTATTTATACTATTTTATATTTGGCACAGTTAGATTAGATCCGATGTACATATAGATTATTCTCCATGTTTATTTATTATGTTTTTTTATTGATCAGAGATCTATAAACAAGAAGAAAACAATCGTGGCTGGTGGCACATTGATAAAAAATTTGGATTTCTTTTAGCTAGCTTCTACTTTTTGTACGTTTTTTCTTATAATGATGGTTTGGAGTTATATTTATCTTGGATTTTAGATACTTCTCTCTAGATTTCTTATGGTGTTTCGTTCAACTTTAAATACTATTATCATCCCTTTTTCTTGAATCAAAATCTTCCCATGAATTATTGTAACAATTATGTCATTCTACTATGAACTGAGTTGTTCACACATCTATATTAAAAAGTTATGAATAAGCTTAACCAAAGCAAACCAAACCGAACCGAATTTCATACGCTTTGTAAATGATTTTGATGTTTGTAAAATCGTGAAACCGTAAACCGAAGAAAATCAAACCAAACCAAACCGAAATACGAACGACTTTTATATGGTTTGAAATTTTGTTAAACAAAAAACTGAAAAAACCAAACTGAATTCGAAGGGAAAACCAAAATGCCCACCCCTAAATACATTGAAGGATATGGACCTCCTTATTGGTTACGTGCAATTCAAGCGTGATTTAAACCCAGATAATCAGTTCGATTTCCTACCATCATGCTTTCTCATTGAATTGCATAGGCAGTTTGATAGCTTCACCAAGGAGGAAAACAAAGACAAATTCTACTTCACTTTCATGATGAGAACACCATGGTTAAAGCTTCCACGTTGGTATGATGCGATTGACTTTTTTTTACTGCCCTTACGCATTTAATGGACGTCATTGGATTGGTTTTGTTCTAGAATTCCATGAGAGATCAATCACAGTTTAGAAAAACGATAATAGTAAGTTTTCTTATACTGAAATCAAGGACGCTATGAAATCGGTCTCTATCCTCATGTCCTTTTTAATTCGTAAGCATGGTTTGTCCCTTAAGATAAGATCAAAGTCTGTTGAACAATGGACAATGAAGAAACTACATTTGTCCATTCTTGTTGAAGAAGAAGGTTGTTTTATTAAAATTATTATGGCAGTCATACTTAGATGATCTACTAACAAATACCCCAACTACAATCGTAGGTCCTACGGGAATAACAACGCTTATCCTCTTAGATCACCACTCACTAGGCTATGTTAAAGACTACATAAGTCTTTTAGAAGAAATTTTATACCATGCAGTTGAGAATTATGTCATCTCTACTTTTGAAGCTTTAAAGCATAAAGAAGTTATGTCGTCCAATGTCTAAGCAGGTGAACTCGTTTTCAACGTTTTTAAGTTAAATTTTTACTTTTGTACACTATTATATTCGTATCTTTTGTTATGAAACCAGTACGTGTTTATGTTCCCTACGACTGTTCTAAACTAACTTCTAAAATGATGCTTCTTTTCAACACCAAATATAGTCTGTAGTAGGCTACAAAAACTGTAGTTTTCCACTATTCAACTATTCGCTCTACCTTCCAACCACAAAAGGTATTGAAGATCTCTACCTTCACACAGATAATTCAAGTTTATAGTTTTGTCATTTTAACGCAATGGTTAAGATAAAATAGTACGTCTACATTACATACATTACCTTCGCTATGAAATGTATAATTATCTATGAAAATTTTACGTCTACATTACCTTCATTGATTTTGAAAATTTTGGCCAAATACAAATAAAGTTCCTCAAATTAAAAGTCTAAATAGGCTAAAGCCAAGACTTATCCGCTAAACATAACACATATGTGCATGAAGTACGAGTAAATGAGTTAGGTATTTAGATAACTAAATACACTTTCGCAAACACCACCTCTGTAAAAATTTGCACGCAGTTTCAACCTCACATAAAAGAACACAGCTCATACGAATATCAACCATTACTATCTAGATCGATAACAATTCAGGAAAAAAAGAGTACAAAATCGTCTTTCGAAATATCCTACGCCGTTTATGTAGACCAAAAAGGGTTAACCATCCAAACTGAAGCTTGTCTTCCATTGTATGTCACTACGACATGTGGCTTTGTTTTGTCCAACTCTAAAACACCTATTGCACCATTGATCTAATATATATATAGTGTTAACTAGAAGTAGTCAATCATTTAAATGTAGTCAGACTATGTATATGAAATTTGAATTTCTAGTACCTTACTCTCCAGTTGATTGTATTCTGAGTTTCTTAGGTCGTTCGGGTGGTCACTTGACTTTTGGTTGAAGAATGTCTTTCTCCTTTGATCTTTCAAGGCCCCCATTGTTTCCCCTCCAGCAGATGGAATTGGGTAATCTTACCAAGGTAACTATTACACCATTGACTCCAAGTATATATAGTCACTAACTATAGAATTTGTTGGAATGTCAAGTAGACATGCCATAGAAATAGCATATTTGCAAGGAATACCAAACATTTGAAACTCACTGCATGAACATGTAGCATCATCCAGCTTTACTATGTGTGAACCTCCACTGTTTCTTTGTACTTTAAATTCTAAAGAACATATTGGCCTAACAGCCAGGCAAGTTGAAGCATCAAAGTTTGCCTCCATTAAAATGAGGACATGTAATATTAGCTTGCTTGTTTGTCTTCCAACTTTTTCACGTCACATTTCTAACCATGGCATCACTTGGCTATGGATTTATTCTAGCATGCAAATGAAAGGAAACTCGCGGGCTTCTTTGACGACATTGTTCCATGACTCTACAAAATTAGAATTCATAATGTTGTCATGTGTGCCCCCGAAGTGACACCCAGCCCAATGGTCAAATCATGTTGAAGCGACATACAAACTGTTAACCGAACAACAGATTTCCAAATAGCTAGAAAATTTCTTCCAAGTAGACTGACAATTTATAAATAGAAATACTACTTGAGTTTACTATACCAATGTCAACTAGATAAGCAACAAACTTAGGGTTCAATCTTTGTATTTCAGGTAAGAGTTTGTTAAACTCTGTAACAGTGTAACATCCAGCAGCCCTTTAACATCAACGAAGCAAAGATTTTTGGTTTATAATGCGTTTTGATATTTCGGTACAAGTGAATTGTACACATCCTGTGATTTGCAGACTTATAAACCTACCAAACACCAAAGACAATACTAGTTAGATTCTCCAATGTGTATTAAAAAAACAATTAGACAAAATATCAGTACTACGTGATAACTGTTAGTCAAATTAATAATTGACTGTCTACATATTTGGTACAAGTAACTTGAAAAATCCATTTTACCTTCCTCATCCTCGTGTATATACTAACATGGTAGTTCGAGATGAATATCAAATCATGAGTGTCTGGTACAAATGAATTTAATTTTAGAAAGAACCACTCTTATGCATTAACATTCTCTCTGTTAACAATCCCACATGCTATAGAGAAAATTTGACAACTGGCATCTTGACAACAAGTAGAAACAAGACACCACCATATCGTACTTTTAGAGATGTTCCATCGACAACAACAGCTTTCCTCATCCATTGGTACCCATTAATTGTTGATTCAAAGGCTACAAAACAATACTTGAACTTTCTTTCACCATTTCCAAGGTCAGCAAACTCAATCTCTCAAATACTATCGAGATTAGCCTATTGAAGGAGCTTCAAATAGCTAGGAATCAAAGAATACTAGCAACGCTGCCAAGAGCATGATCTATTGAATTTTCACGACCCTTCTACGATTTCCAATAGAATTTTAACTTGAAATTCATCAAGTAATGCTTTGCGAACAGCAGCAGGAGTTGGACCTCTTTTAATTCTGATAAATCGATATGCCATTAATTCTCCTATTACTTGCGTCGTTGTTAAACGGTGGAAATTTCGTCTTTCATTAATAAAGTAAGAGTGGGTTAATGTAGCATGCCTGATCTGAAAACTACTTGCTTGATTGATTGCAGCGCACAGATGTGACACTGGCATGTAGTTGACATAGAATTCAACACGATGTAGGTTGGTGTAGATCTGGTAGTATGAAAATGAAACTTTCGGTTGATTGCATATATTGCTATCTTGATTTTGCAATCAGTCTTCTATCTGAATACACATCCTGCAAAGATGTTCTCCCCTTCGTAGCTAAGCTCAAATAAGGTTGCATCCAAACCTACAGCAAAATTAGTTGTCAAATAAATTGTCAAACATTATAAAATTTAGTAATCAAAAATAATTTATAGTATGAAAATATACGTGTAACCTAACTATTATGAGTTTGACTAACAAATATACAAACCGTATTTGCGCACAATATCAAAAACAAGAGGTGCATCACAGAAAAAAGGGAGTGCTCGTCACTTATATCATTTAGAAACTCTTTAAGCTCATCTTGATGAGACCCCAAATGACGATATGATTTGGAGGTTCCTCCAAATATTGTTCAATGATTTCATTTAAAGTATTAAATACTTGGCAGTTAGAACAATCGACATCATTGTTTTCGTTGATTCGTGTTGTATCTGCAATGCGAAATGTAGTATATGTTTGCTTGTTCGAGACAGCATCTTGTAGTCTACGAAACTCGCACTGAGAACTATCTCTTATGTCGATTACAACTCCTTTCCCTTTGTCAACATTTTGAGGCATTGGTGTGTTCACGGTATTAGCGTGACTATCTTCGTTTAGACATAGTAAAACATTAGTGGAAGGACTTGTTCTACGAGTGTTGTTTGCCTGGTTGAAAGCAGAAAGCAAGCATCTTGCGACTCCATTTTCAGAGGATCCTTTTGTTTCAGCAAATTCATGATAATTTGCTTCTCTTTCATGACTAGTCTCCTCGTCAGATTGTAACGCTATCGAATTATTTGTATTACTTGAATTTATGTGACTTGTATAGCCACATTGTATAGTCTGACTATTCTTGTATGGACAGACTATAGATACAAGTAAGTTAACTTCTTCAATTTGGCGCCTTAGCTCAATAAAGAGTTAAGCTTCTGCATCCTCCTTTTTATATTGTGGTGGGCTACCGTTATCATCTCCTATGGAAAGCCAGGACGGGTAATGATACATCATCTTGATGCTTGCTGCCCCATCATCTAATTTCATAGTTGCATGTACCGCATCCAAAAGTTCACCATAATACATCAGTTCATAAAGATGGACCCATATATCCTCTTGGTTTGATGATGTCTAGAAATGTATATATCATCAACGATTCTCTCCCACTCACCAATAAGCAAAGAATTTTATCTCTACTTTCCATCTATTAAAGTTGAAAAGAAGCAAAATAGTTAAATAGAATTCTGAAATAGACAAACTACAGGGAACTAACAAATGGGGATACAGTGGACGGACTTTTATTTAATACATGTCGTATACACAAATAGAATGGAGAGAAAAATAGAATTCTTAAATTACCCCTTCACTGGTGGAATCAAACATTAGCCAGATCTGTAATTGACTTTTACATATTTAATTTTTTGTAGATCTGAGTTAGATGTGTGGATGAGTTATGTCAATATATAATAGAGAAGGTCAATCGCTTTTGAGGAGAAAAGAATTTTAAAATAATTTTGTTTTTACGTTATGCTATTTGTGTTAGATAGGATAAGTGCATACGAAATCACTAACACAAGCAGCCAAAAAGTATTCTCCCAACGCATACAATGATCACGTTTCAGAAGGAATGTTTAGTAATTACATTTTCCCATGTGATGTTTATTAATTAACAAATATGATACTTAATTGTAGATTCCAATTTGAATATTAAGCTAATTAACCCTAAGTTTTATATTACTTTTAGTTTAATTTATCATTACATTTTGCTACTGTTTTAATTAGTCATTTTTATCATCTTTTTAATATGTAGTTTATTACCTTTTGACTCATACACGGAACGGAAGTGTTATTGTGATTGATGTTACAAGATCTACAAATATTTCACATTGGATATGGGAGACTTCATATTAGTAATCAATTTATTGTTAATTAACTTTGAGTTAAAAGCCTACAATTACTAGAAATGTTGACTACTCCAAAATTGAAGAATCGACGATATTAACTATTCACGGTCGAAATTTTTTTTTCCAAAATGAAATTTTGGAGTTAAGTTACCATTTTTTAATCATCTTATAATTGGAGAAATAAAGAAATACGAGTACAGTGAAAAGAGAGAAACAACGAAACAACATTGTATAACACTATTAGATAGAGAAACAGAGGAGAGAATAAAATGCAGGAGACAAATGTTGAGACTAAAACTGATTGAGTAAATTTCAAAGAAGATGATCACAAGGTTATAGATGCAGATAATTACCGAGACTTCTCCTTCTCAATAAGGGATTCTAACCAAATCGGTGGTCCGGGCGCAACTTAAGACCTCCATCTATCTTCCAAAGTAACACTTCGACCCATCAAAGACGCACTACGATTTGAGAGGTTACTTGCATTCTCAATCTTCCAACGTACAAAAAGTAAAAGAACTTCTAGTGTTTCCACTGTATACCCCTCGAAAGTTGGCCTATCCGGAGGACTCGTTAGGCCAGCTATCTTCCACCCATCAAAGACGCACTACGCTTTGAGAGTTACTTGCATTCTCAATCTTCCAACCTACAAAAGGTAAAAGAGCTTCTAGTGTTTCCACTGTATACCCCTTGAAAGTTGGCCTATCTGGAGGACTCGTTAGGCCACCAACTAGCTCTGAAGCTACAATCGTAGAGACAATTTGCTCTACACGGTGACTCCTCATACAATCAATAGCCCATCAGAGACATTTGTGTTTCGAGTCAACATGATCACCGACGAAACTAAAGGCACTACGACTATGTATCAGCATTGTGCCATTGTGATCACGAAGGATCCATGATCTACCGCAAAACTGTTTTTCGTTGACCAAGTACAACCAACATTACACTTAAACTAGTCACGAGCTGAGGGAATCCAAGAAAGTTGAGCTTGAAGCTGATATGTTTTGACTCATGTTAGATTAACCCTGAATTTATATGAGCTTCGCATTAAACCATTCCAAGCAATTGTCCCATATCTTGTTGATATTAGCTCGAACATCAAATTTTCTACCTTCAAAAAATATTTTATTTCGATTCTTCCATAACATCCAAAGAATACAGGGGAAGATACGACATATTTCACCAAGCAGCTCAAATGATTTTTAGACCTCAAGGAGATGATTCATATTAGCATAAACAAATGACAAATTAAAACCAGATGAAGGAAGAGAAAACCGACTCAATGCCCAAACCTATCGAGCTTTTGAGCAAGTAAATAACACATGTGTCATTTTTAGAATTCTTCTTATGTCATCCTAAAAGAATATTCATTAGTCTTTGTTCTGTCCCACGTCCTTATTTGATAATTCAGAAGCTCGTGAACCTTTATCTCCAGATGAAAAAGATATGTTTGATCAATGGTTGCCTCATCACATCATTAAAGATCCAAGCATTAGTCCAGACATGAGTAGATACACCATTGCCAATCATCATGCGCAAAGCTGTAGACAAGAGAGATCTTCCGTTAAGGATGCTTCTCCATGTAAACGAGGGCCGACTTCATAAACTTGTCTGTAAAAAGCATGACTTCTTGTAATAGCGACTCTTTAGGAGATGGAAAAACAAGCTCTCTGGTTCAGTAAATGCTCTCTAGGCCTGTTTCGCTAAGCCTGATTGAAGAGCTCAACGTCTCAAAAGTCTGAACCACCATCCATTTTTGAAACACATAACTTCACCCACATAATCCAATGCATTTTAAGTTTGTCATCAGAAATGTTCTGCGAGAAGTAATAAATTGTACTAGTCAAATTCTCACAACAAGATTTTGGCAACTTAAGCACCGACATTGCGTAAACCAGCATAGACATGGCCACAGACTTTATCAATACTTCCTTTCACCTGGTGAATACATATGAACAAACCACCCTCTTAATCATGATTTCAATTTGTCTTGGATATAACCGATCATATGAATCTCTTGTCCACTAAACACTACAAGAAAACTGTCTTTTTGCGACTGTTTATTGCGACCGTATA